>BQNB010043560.1:0-45438 GCA_026074375.1 Tanacetum coccineum | reverse complement strand
ACAATGGCTTTGATATCTATATCACAAGTACCTTGATTGATTTTTTCAATTAGTTTTATGGCGAAGTGAACTGTACCAAAAGATCAACCCTGTAATTACTTTATCAGAGTTATAAGGATGGTAAGGTTAGGTACTCATTCCCATGATCCAGCCAGAGCCAGAGGGATCTACCCAGGGAAAATCCACTAGTTAGTGTAGAAGTCCTAGGTATGATTACAAGAGTAATGCGAGAATAAGGGAATAGTGCGGACTGAGATGGAGCTAGTACTGGAACATACGCAACAAGGTACTAGCAATGAAGTCTCGGTAAGCACTTAAGGGGTTGAAGAATGAAAAAGAAATGTTAAGATAAAGGGTGTAAAGAAAGCAGCCCTCCTTAAATACTAGGCAGAAACTGAGTCACTACATATGCTGTCAGAATCACATGGTTGATTCCTGACATTAAAGACAAGTATCATGGACCCAGTGATATGCTGCACAACCCTCCCTAGCCACTCAAGATCCCTCAAAGGATACTTGTTTCATTTCTCATAGAGATTAATACAGTTCTATCATCTCTCTCACTCCGAGTTAGATGATATTGAAAAGGTGGCACTCTGCTCTAGCCTCTGACTACTAAAAACCAAATGTGCACGATAGAGTCTATAGCCATGAGATCATCCATAAATCTTGTTAGGACACTAATATAAACTATGCTTGTTCATCACATACTGTGACAACAAGTAAAGATTCTAAGAGTTCTACGCATTATCCTTGAGGTATTGCCAGAACATCCGAGTGATACGAAAGTACCCACAATGAAGATGGAAATCCTTCTAGAGCCAACATCAAACAAGCTCTTGGTAGGTGACATATGAGATCCACTATGGATTAAACTTGTGACAAATGGAAAGCAACGATGGTGCGATTCTTTATGAATCAAACTTGTGACAAATGGAAAGCAACGATGGTGCGATTCTTTATGAATCAAACTTGTTCCAAGCAGTGAATAGATGAATAGTTTTTGAAAAACCTTTCGATGTGCTCAACAACTGATTTTCGAGCACATTGATTATGTATATCTTTCAAAACTAATGTGTTTCAGATGAAATTTGATTTTATGATATAAAACCTTCGAATGTGTCATAAAAAACTCTCTTTTGAGTGACACGCGATTGATTTTCAAATCAATTTTTCATTAATCAGTGAATTTTTAATTCACTGGTTCACTCACTTCGTGCTTTGTCTACTTTAAGACGCTTTGGTTTAAGAACGGCTAGCGCAGCTGCGAAACCCTGTCAAGGAGATTCTTCGGAATTCTACCTGATCACAAGCAGTATTTATACTGAATAATGGGGAACTGTGGTTCTTGCAACCTTATTCAACGAAAGTGAACAAAGACACTTTGGTTTGTTTATCACTAACATATACTTGCAGGAATTCCCAACGGTATACGATAGCAGCTGATGGCAAGAGACATGTCAATTCACAACCCCATGCTCACACTTAATATTCCTTATCAAAGACATCATGATAACTGAAAGACATACAACACAGCTTCCGCAACTCTGATGTGTGCTATCATGATCCATAAAAGTATGAGCATGCCGGTCTGAAGGTCACAACATCACATGGAGGCAATACTACCACAAGGATGATTTGGAGATTTACTGTTGCTGATAATCTCAAAGAATGCACAAAGATCACACAAGTCAAAGGAACTATGCTCAAAGACTACTACAGTATGTACAAAGAAATTAATGCATGAAGAATCAAATACTACGAGCTGAACATAAGAAATAGATAGCTGAGCTTAATTTTGTATTTTTTGGGGTGACCTCCCTTAGGGGGAGATTGTTAGATATTAGAAAAAGACTCGGTCACCCCATGTATTTTACCGTTTATTGTTGCTCGTAGTTAAGTAGTTAATGTATAATGTTCGGTAATGGCCGGGTATTAAACCCAACATGTTAGCCCTTTACCAAGGCCTTAGGCCGGTTTCATTGTAACTATATAAGCCTCTTCCATGCCATGAAAGAGGTGAGTTAGTCATTTCATTTATACAAGTTCATTTTCTCACTCTAGAAAGTTCTCTCTCACTTTCTCTCTCTAGAACTTGGCTAATCCACTAGTCATTCGATTGTGTTATGATTTCCAATATCTTACAGAATGGAAACTTAGTATAAAGAGATAAAACACACACGACGAAAACAACCAAAAGATGAAATAAAGAAATTATGATCATGATATGGCGTTCTAATTTCCTTTTAACAAAGGGAGATTTATCCAAACATCCCTTTAGGACCTGATCTAATATACCTTCAAGTATACACCTACTTATATTACTTATTTACCCATTTTATAAAATCCGTTATACTCGTTAAACCGTTTAAAGCAATTCGACATTATACAATTCTGCACTTACGCCGACTTAATGGACCTATATCTCAAAATCTGTAATAGGTATAAATGAACGGTTTTAGCATCAATCAAGCTTAATGAACTTAGTTTACTGATGTTATCAACCAAACACTCCAATGTATCCAAAACCTAAGTGAAATGACCAATTTACCCCTAAGTACACAATCTGAGTTTTGGAAACAATATCCCGCTTTACCATTTTGATCATATCTCACAATCCATAACTAGTTAGAACCCTATTAAAAAGCTAAAGTTTAAGTCTATCTATTATCTACAACTTTTAGTTTTAGAAAAACAGTACCTAGGTTCAAAATTGTTAAGATATATTCATTTGAAAATCTGGGCACAATTTCTAGTTAGTTTCACCATTTTGATCGTAACTCATTCTTCCGGAATGGTTATGGATTTATCCAAAGAACCACATGGTCCTCATATGTTGTAACCTTCACCCAAGTAAAAACCCAGTAGCCTCCAAGTCAAATAAAATTTGTTACAAGCCTAACTATCTCTATTACAAATTCTGGAACACACTAAGTTTGTTTCCATGGCTTTGGTCGTATCTCGACCATCCGGAAGAGTTGGTGTTCCATACAACTCACCATTAGGAACTGAGATATTAACCTGTTCATTCATGTAAATGACCAGTAGGCTTTAAGCTAAAATTAATCCATTATATCGCAAACTATCTTCATAACTAGATTCAATAACCCATTTTGACTAGTTTCACTAATTTAGGCGTATCTAACTCATCCGGAGGAGATAAGACTCCATCCAATTCACCATATGGACCTGAGATTATAATCTATCCATTTATGTAAAGATATAGTAGGCTCTAAGCCAAAAATAATCCATTAACACACAAACTATCTGCAAGTCACCCATTTGGCCTAGTTTTACTAATTTGGCCGTAACTTGGTCCTCCGGAGGACTTACGGCTCCTTTCAAAGCACTACATACACCTTGTATGTTTCTCTACCCAACAAAGAAATAAAATCATAGACCTCAAGACAAAAATTATTCGGAATCACACCAACAACCCGCTGTCCTAAATTACTAGTCCGAATCCACTTCCAAAATCCAATCTAATCTAATTTATATCCATCCTAAGCTATTACCTATAGCCATATCACTTTCACAATCACCCAATAACATGAATGCATCATGTTTTCAAAAATTAAATATATTAAATAAACCCATGAATTATAAATAACAATTAGACAAGAGATTGGGGCTTACGCAACAATAATTGAAGAAGAAAACAAATCAAACACCCCCTTAGGGTTCGGTCTAGATCGAGCCACAAGCAAAAACCAAAAATCAAAACCTCCCTTGATTTGCCGACACCAATCACACCTTTAATAACAGAACCCTAACTTTTTATTATCCAAATCTTGCAATAACATTAATATTCAAACCCCTTTAAACCTTGATTACACCAAAAATTAATTAAATCATCAAAAGCCAAGAATCTTGAAAGGTTCTTGCATGTTGTTTAATCTTGTAAAGGAAGATGAGGATTAATGTGGGGATGATATAGGAATGATAAAAACTACTTTAGGAATTTTGATTGGTGGTTTTTGTGGTTTTTTGGGTTAGTCATCAAACATAGGAAGCTAGGGAGAGGGACGGAGATTTTTTTGTAATTGTGTTTTTGGAAGAGTTATAATGAGGGTCAAGTTCCTCATACAGTGGTCAAGAAGTTTAGTATACTTCCTAAATTATAAAAAAATATAAGGGATGTTTGTGTTGGGTTTAGGCTGCCGACCAAAACAAAAGGGGGAAAAGATGGGCTTCGGTAATTTTTGTTTATCCATTAAGTTGTTAATTAGGCCCAAAACATTTAGTAAATGTGTAAAAAGTATAAAAACGCTATTTTCGACACGGTTTTGGCAAAAACACGAGAAAAGTCAAGAAATACTAAAATAAGAATGGTTTAGCTTCCGGAGCTAAAATATGAAATTATCGATTTCTCAAACGCTAAAACGGATAAATTCCAAAGCACAGCTCGTAAATAGCTAACACGACGATTTTTTTTACTAAATTGACTAAAAATAAAATAATAAAAATAAAATAATAAAAATAAAATAATAAAAATAAATTCCCTAAAAATTAGAAAATAGAATTTAAGGCTCGGTTAAAATATCGTAAAATACGAGATGTTACAGTAGTATCAATTTTACGAAAGAATGGGGAAGAAAAGTTAAGTCAATATCCCCATATGTTTGTCAAATAATCTCCATGTTATTTTGATCCAACTCAATTCGGGTTATTAGTTAGTTTGTAATTATTGAGTATGTAAAAGTTTAAGTGTAGGGGTGTATCTATAAACCCCCATGATGTATTATATGTTTAAGCAATGACAGGGAAAATGTGTACGAAAAAATATATATAAAAAAGTGAAAAAATGTACAGGCTGCCATTTGCTTATGTTTATGTTTATCATAGAGTCAAGAACAGAAAAATAAAGAGATTGATATAGAGTTATGTAGAGTTTGTATATCTTGTCCGAGTCTTTGGCTTAACAACCTAATCAGTGTGTATTTTTATAAATAATTAGCTAACCCTTTTACCCTAAACTCACTCAAAAGTCACTCCTCAAATATATCCTATCCGTTTCCGTTTCCATTAATGTTATCTTACACCAACACCCCACAACCCTTTAAAAGACCTCTTTGATAGTGATGATTAATACTTGCGCCTAGCGGTGAAGGTTTGATCCTTTACCAAGCCTATGGTAATTTATATGCTATGAAAGGTAATGAGTGTTAATTTTTTGTCTCCCATAGTTGTTATAATTTATTATACACCCGAGAGAAAGAGAGAATCAAAACACTTATGTGAGGTGCTAGTATATATTTTCTATGCTTTGAATTACGAGGTCTAGAAGTATGTGTCGTAAACTACTTTTAAAGAGTAGGTTAAATGCCCCTAATATTGCTATTGTCCAGGTAGAAAAGGCCATTTGCTTGAGGACAAGAAAATCCTAAGTGTATGGGTATTTGATGAGGTGTCATTTTATACATTATTTCTAGGTCATTTAACCCCCTAAATCATGCAAATATGCCCAGATTATGTGCTTAATCGTTTGTTTTCAAGTTTTTAGCACTTGGATGACATTTGGAGGAAATACATGTGACTTGGGCTCATTTGGAGAAGAAACGGACAAGACTATGACTCTACACCATTTATCTTGAAGAATTGTGCATACAGAGCGTGGAGACGGCGTCGCAGGCTTCAAGCGACGACGTCAGGATTTTCATGGTCATGGCGTCATGAATTTGACGATGGTGTCAAGACGTAGCCGACTTAAAACGGCTCTTGAAGATTCCACCTGGTGATGGCGTCACGACTAAACACGACGCCATCGCGACGCTTTTCTTATATATACAAAACCAATTTTAGGGTTTTTAGTGTGTAACTTTGTATAACTTTTGGGAGACGAACCCTAGTCATTCCTGCAGCTTTTAGGCCATCTTTAGGGCATCAAAGCCCTATTGTAACTGACTTTAATCCATGTTTTAATCAAGTAAAATTGTTTATTTTTAATCATTCAATATGTCTATGTGTTGTTTGATTGATTTATGTTCTTGCTTTTTTATAACATGCTAGGCTAAACCCTCCTTTTTATTTACTTATGATTGTATGAAACTTAGATTGTAGATCCTTATAATGTTGCTTCTTGTGATGGATGTGCGCGTTAGGCTTTAGAAAACTAGCCATAAGATATTAAATTGGCATAGACGTATAGGGAAACGTGAGTGTGTAAAAAAGGATACATCGGTAACAGTCTTCATACTACCTTACCCCCAATATGGTTGATCCCTCTTAAGATATTTTAATTGTATTTAATATACTCTTAGGGTCCTTGTAATAGTCTTCATACTACCTTACTTGTGCGTTGCCTTAACGGAATATTAAATAGACGACGAGTTCGTGTAATTCCTTCATGACTTAGGAAATACTTACACAGATCATCACGAGTGTGACAAAGCAACAAGAATAGGAGAAGCAATCAAAAGAGTAGTACATGATTAAGTAAATACATCTTTTTATCATAAAGTTATAATATGTTTAGTTTAATCAGTTAAACAAACCAACCTCTCAAACCATGATTTTTACTGCTTTTTATAAAATAAAAATACAATAAGAATCTTCTCTCAACCCCATAGACCTCTGTTAGATATAGATCGAGCCTTCCCAACCTATTCCCCTAGAGAACGATAACACCCATGAGTCTTGCCTATAGTACACTACAACGATTAGGTACTCTGCCTAGGGAGTTGTAAAACTTCTTGTGAAGTCTTACGATAACCGCATCATAAACCTTGATCAAAAATGTGAAAAAACTCTTTCAAAGTTTTAACAAAAGGTGTGACATCTTGTTCAAAAGTTTTCTGAATGTATTCAAACCCCCCAAGTTCCCTCATTTTGACAAGTTACCTTGGTACGGACAGCTATAACCTCGCAAAGTTCTTAACATGACTTCTTATTTTATTAAAATTATCTTTGACCAAACTAATTGTAGGAAGTTTATGAGGAATTTCCTTTAGAACTGGTTCTTTATGAGCCGGTGGTGTTTCAGAAATGGGTTTTGACATTGGTTTTGAAATAGGTAACCAAAAGGCTTGTTCTACAGAAAGTTGTTTTTGAGGTACAAAATGCTTAACAAAATTCTCAGACAGTTTATTCAATGCAGCATAATCAATGGGTGCAATATTAAATTTTTTGTCTTTAACAATTGCATCATTTTGTTTAGCATGCATCTTTAACCTACTTTCTTCGCCAATATTAATGTTTCTTCGCTGTCCATCACAGACAATGCATCATGCTTCTTAGCAATTGTAAGACCACAATACAATGCATGTACTTTTCTTTGAGCTTGAGACAGATACAAAGGTTTTTGATAACCAAGTGCTGTTTTGTGACTCTCATCGTAGAAAACTTAAGGTTTTGTTAACATATGCATCATTTGCGTTGATTGACCCATTTTGTAAAAACATTGTCTAAAGCCTTCTTTTTCTTTTCTAAATCAATGATTTCTTCAAGATATTTATCTTCTTTTTCTTTAGATTCCTTTTTTAAAACATCAACCATTGTTGACAAGGTCTTATGACTTTTAACGGTTGTAGAAAGTTGTAGTTTTAACGTGTGCATTTGGTTTTGAAAATCTGCAAACTTTGCATTTATATTAACAATAACCTCTCGCAATTGACCATCAATATACTTTTCTTTAACATTTAAATCAAATTTATGTCTTTCTTCAAAAATTTGATTTGTTCTTTATATCTTTTAAGCTGAGCAGTTGATGGCTCATTTACTATTTTATTCTCCTTATTCACCTCATTACATTTAGTAACTTGACTAGACATCTCTTCAATCATAGACATTATCATTGCATCTTGTTATGCAGAAGAATTAGTATCTTGAACAACCACATTTTTAGTTTCTTTTAGATATTGTTCATATGAAATAACATTACTGTCACTTGTTATGTCAAAATCTGTTTCATTATTAAAAGGTGGTTGTTCAGAAAACCGCATCGCTTGCACACTTTGATCAATCACATGATGTCCTAGATAAGTGTAATGAGGTGGTACCTCTAAGAGAACTTCTGAGTCATAAGCAGAAAGCTTAGCCATAAGAACTAAACTAGCTGAGGGAGGTTCATCACAGTTAGAGTCAAAAGAATCCAGATCATTAGTTTGGAAAATAGCTGGAGTGGGAATTTCCTAATACTCTTGGCCTGTAGTAACTGTGTCCCCATTATCTGCTAAGAATGTCACATTCTCCTCTTCCAATGCAACCCCTGATTTTAAAGCCTCGGCAAGCAACATCTTCTCTTTAAACCATGCTAAATTCCTTGGCCTTTTAGGTTTGGCACACTTTCTTGCCATGTGGCCTTCCTCTTGACAATTGTAGCAACGAACAACCTTTACCTAATCCCGATATAGAGTTCCCACCATTTTTGTCTAACCACTGACTGAGCCATTACTCCCGTTAGCACACTCGGCTTGAATACGCTAAGTTTTGTCTCTCTGATCATCTAGCACCGTAACACCCACCGTAACTCTACCATCTTGGATAGTTGTCTGATTCCTTGGGTTAGACAAGGTTTTAAGCTGGTTGTTGGTTGGTGGGTATCGAGAAGCAAATGCTGTGCTAATGAAAGCTATTGCCTGGTTAAGACTAGCAATCAGATCATCAGACGAAAGAAATGATGGGATAACAAGTCCTAAATCCAGTTGTGAAAATGATGCTTATGGTGGTTGTCGAATAGCAGGTGCTTGGTAGGATTGGTGATGGATCACTAATGAAGGGTTAGTAACCGGTGCCTGATAAGATCATTGCTGAACACTGGGTACATCATTTAATTATTGTTGTGCAGGAGGTGAGTAATATTGTTGAGCAATTAGTGAAAGCTGTTGATGATACTGAGTCTGGTTAGTGTAAGATGGAGAAGAGTTGTATGTGTTAGCCATCAAGTCAAGAGGAATAGGTATCGTTGCCTTATAAGACGCATTTCATTTACATGAGCTTCATGTTGTCTCAAATAAGCACACAATTGATCAAAGTTGGTGTTGTGCAAGTCTTTAGCTAACTTCACATCTGTCACAAACTTGCTCCATTCTGGCTGAAGATGGTTGACAAATTTTGTATTAACTTGGATTGTTTTCATTGACATTCCAATCGTGTGCCTGTCATTTATCAGCTGTGTAAACCTTAAGTAATATGAGTGAATTGTCTCTCTAGGCACTAAGGTAAACGTGTCAAACTCATCATATGACTTCGATTCTCTTTCCTACAACGAGATTTCTGAACCTTCAGTAAGTAACTTGACTCTATCCAAAATATCCTTGGCATCGATGAGTCACTAGATTGTAAATATCTTGTGGTAAGCCCTAAAGAACAATGTTGGTTGCTTTTATGTCACAAGCTTCATGAATCTTTTCTGGTCTGTGAGCTCATCATAAGTTCTATCTCTGATAGTTGCGGGTGTAGTTTGAGTTTTGAGGACTTCAAATGTTCCTTATTTGAAAGGTCTATTGATGAATAAGTCATATAGTTGCTTACCATGTTCCTTACCTTTTATGTATAGTAGCATACGACTTCGCCAAGAACTATACTAAGTCTTATCAAGCATAGGAGGACGGTTTTCAGCCCCTGCTGCGATAACATTCTCTGCCATTGTTAACATCTTGAAATGATTGTTGTGTGAAAAGATATGAAAGATTGTTTCAGTGATTAGTTGTTGTTGTATTGTTGTTGTAAGTGATTATGAGTTGTTTATTATGTTAAAAGTCCTTGAAAATACCTTGAAAGTCCTTAAACCCCAAAGAATATAATTAAACAAAAAATCAGAAGCTTAAACCGCGAAGTAAGTGTTTATTTCGCGGGATTTTACTTAACTCCGAGTGAAGTTATTTCACGAGAAATAACAGATAAACTTCACCCCGCAAGAAATGAAGTTATTTTGCGAGATTTTACTACTTGAATCTCACTAAAAAAATTAAGTTATTTTGCGGGATTAATGAAGTTATTTCACTGGATCAAAACATGTATTTCACTGGAATGCTAGTTTATTTAGCTGGATTAATGAATTTATTTCATTGGATCAAAACCTGTATTTCACTGGAATGCAATCTTATTTTGTTGGATTAATAAAGTTATTTCAGTGGATCAAAACCTGTATTTCACTGGAATGCAATCTTATTTTGTTGGATTAATAAAGTTATTTCAGTGGATCAAAACCTGTATTTCACTGGAATGAAAGTCTATTTTGATGGATTAAAGAAGTTATTTCACTGGATCAAAACCTGTATTTCACTGGAATGCAAGTTTATTTCGCTGGATTAAACATGTATTTCACTGGATTGAAGATGGTATTTTACTGCCACTTTGTTTTATTTCGCTAGTTAGGAGATCATATTTCGCTGGTTAGAACATAACGAAACTAAACTCGAAAATCACCTAAAAACACAATTTTGAATGTTTTCTCTTGATTCTTTTTTCAAACAATGTATCCCTAGGCTAGATCTAACATAAAAACATAACTTCAAGGTTTTTAACAACAAAAAATTAAGGTTTTAGTTTTTCATGTATATCAACCCAAAAACACCCAAAAATTCAAATTTCCGCAAGAGAAATCGCACACAAACACACTAAATCACCCCATGGCGACTGATACCAATTTTAAGATATATCTAAATCACACAAACAAGATGAAACACAACTAGTCTAGATAGTGAAAGTGGTTGGAAACATTCTAAAGAGACAAAGAAATAAGAGCATGCATTAAGTGAAATACGAATGAACCAACACCCTCTCCAAGGCATGGAGAGGGTATTTATATCCTTTGTGGAAACTAGAAGGGAGGGAGGGGGTTAAATAGTTTTACTGTTTTAAAAATTAAAACTTAGATTGTCTACTTATGTGAAATCAAGAGATATACACAAGTGTATATGATAGCGACGTAATAAACAAATAAGTAAATGCAGAATATAAATATGTAAAGATAGGAAAGATCAAACCGATGACACCCTGATTAATAGTGGTTTGGCTATGAAGCTCCTCTTCGCCCTACTCCACTCCCCAAGTACCCAACTTGAGACTTTTATTCACTATGTCAACAAGCTCCCTTTAGGCGGAGAAAACCGTACACGTCGCTTATACTTTTTTCGGTACTAAGCTAAATACCAAGTTCTACTTCGAGATAGAACCGATCTAACATACTACGTATTTTAAGGCCTTAAATACTAACCTATCATATACATATGATACACACAACACAAAAGAGTGAAGATAGATAAATATCACAAAAGTGATGACACAACTAGACTTTTACGTAGTATGACATTATATTTGTTATTATCAAAACATGAAGATCATTAAATATAAATATAGTATTTACGCGAATATTTGTATTAACAATCTCCCCCTTTTTGATGATGACAAAATATAAACTCATATTTATTAAAAGTTAGTAAGTATTTGGTGGTCGAGTTTACAAATCTTCTCCCCCTTTTTGTCGATGCGAAAAGTGTTGTAGAGGCGCGACTTGCAAGTCATATTTTGACGAATGCTAAGTAACTTCATAAGGAATGCAATGTAAAAAATAAAGATGAATTTGCAAATGCTCCCCTTTGCTTGGGGCACCAAAAAATCAAGTTATGGAGGCGTGCTACAAAACAAAGTGTAGACAAGCAAATATATATATATAGCAACAACGCATGCATATATATAAGCAATAAATAACCACCATCATCACAACACAATAATTAATAATGTTAATTCCATTATAAGGGAAATAACATAAAATTGAGCATTTTGCCAAAATAAACTAAAAGGACTATAGCTAGAAAAACTTAAAATAAATGAGAAAAAGAAAAACAACAAAAAAATCTAAATCTTGGGATAAAATATCAATTTTCCCATATAATCCGCAGGGTGAGGAGAAACACCAAGGTGGTTAGTGTCGAAAGTATGGTAGGTTAGATGAAGATCCAAGGTGGTGTTTAATATAGGAGCATATGAAGTGAACTCCCTCTTGTATGCGTTGAAGTTGTTTTATTTTGTTGTTACAACATCTACATGTAATGAGATGAGGGTCATAGTTTGTTGTTGGGATCAATTGATCCATTTGGTTATGTAAGGATGGTTTGTGGTTTTGTGGAGTGTGTTCTTGTATGTATTCGAACATGAGATGTATTTCTCGTACTAGTAGTCTGATTTCACATCGGGAAGAACTACAACAATGACATGTCAAGTGATGAATATGTGCGAGTCTTTCTTCTAAGACTTCAATATGAGGATTGTTTAGATTGTTTTGGTTAGAGTTGTGTTTGTTGAGATGTTCTTGAATGATTTTCCTTTTAAGTGTAGGTGTTGAGTCACTGGATGAACTATACATTTTTGTGATCTAGGGGAAAAGGAATGAGATTGAATGGTTTGGAGTATGTGTGTTATGTAGAGGGTTTGTTGTAAGCTTTGGTATAAAGGTTCTTGGATTATATGGAGGATGCATTTTATCCTAAGGATCAATATATAAAATAATAGGAGGTAAAAAAAATGAGGACAAAATTAGTCATCAGGGGTGTACACAGATCTACCATAACAGGGTACGCATCTAGGCTTCCTAGATTCGTGGATCTGTAAGATGGTCAAAAATGACCAGAAAGGGCTAAAACATCCCAAAGACTTAAAGAATATACATGTTAAGCAATTAAAGCATAAATAATAGTTATAAGCATACATAATCCTCAAAATATTATAGTTTTGCACACAGTAATGTCAAGCATACGGAAAATAAGCATAATAACATCCTAGAATAATAATCTATGATTCCTAACAAATTAAACTACCATTAATTGACTAAGGCAATTCTTTGTCAATATCATAGTAAAGGAGAGGATTGGTTAGTACTTTCAGCCAATGATGGTGAATTAGGAATTGTGAAATTAGCTTTCTCATCCTTAGTTTCCTTTTTCCCATTGACGGAATTCATCATTCGATAGTGTAGAACGAAGTGTAGTTTGGAGTATGGACAGAACAAATTTGGGTGTATAGCGAGGACATACTTGTAGAGACAAGTGATAAGCAAGCCATATGGGAGAGGACAATCGACTCGATTTTTAACATTCTCAATCTTGTGAGCAATGTAGCAAGCAAGATTATATTTTTGACATGTTTGTAGATGATAGAGCATGACAGCAGAGCATGTATCTATTGAACTTTTGTGAGTGTCAACACATATGGCATTCTCATAAAGATTGAGTTCCTAATCTTTTATATTGGGAAGATGATCATCGTAATAGACGATGCTTGGGTAGGAATATTTTGGTGAGTTGAAGGAATGGAGATGCTACTAATAACATCTAGGATGTTTGAAATGTTGCTTTGATAGAAGATGTGTTTTTCATGAGTTGGATTAAGAAGATCAAGTAAGCATTCTTTTGAGAAGACACAAGTTCCTTGAAAATGAATTGTAGGATCTTACCAAACTTTTCAAGTGTCATGATGAAATTTTTGTCTCTAATGGTGAAACTGTTAGGTCTTGAATTTAGGATCAATAAGCAATAGAGTGTGTGTTTAGGTGTTGTGTGTGTTTATTCTAGAAAGAGAAAGATGGAAAGTAGAGAGAGAAAGAGGGAGGAGGAGGATTAGAGAAAAGATAAGAATGAGATTAAAAGACACTTACCACTAATAAGGTGGTGATAGGTATTTATACCCAATTACAAGAAAGAGCAAGGAGCTCTTGTTTCTTAGCTTTTAGCAATTTATCGAGTCTTGTGACTTTATTTAAGTACGAGCCTATCACCTAACCTATTACACCATATTATTTCTCTATTTATTACAAGACTTTTATCTCAATAAGATCGTCACTTTTATCATTCCTAACAATCTTCCCCCAATGGATGATCATTAAGATCTTACTTTGATTGCATTAATGATCATCATTTTTCTTATTCGTAACAATCTCCCCCTAAAGGATGATCAATGAGATCTCTCTTGTAACTTTGATCTTTGAACTTTAATGTTTGTTTGTCTTGAGTCTTGTTGTGTAATAGTGGTCTTGTTCCAATCATGCTCTAGTGATCTTGATCTTTCCATTTTCCTTTTTGTCTTTGCCTTTGAGATCTTATCATATCATCATTCTTTACCGTAAATCCATCTTGATTTGTCTTTTAAAGCTTCTGACCAACATACTTATACTTTCTTGACAGCTTACAATATTCCTTGTGTAGAACTTTTATCCTGATCAACAACTTGATGATTTGAGGAAGTTCTTTGATTTATCAGAGTTTCGGAAGTGTATCATTGAACTTTGAGTATGAAATATGAAGGAATGAATATGACAGTGTTCATGCTTCTGAAAGGTATAGATGTTGTTGTACATAAATGTATCTTCCCCCTAATTGCTTCCCCCCAAATAAAAAATCATTCGTATGCACATACTTCACACAAACAACTCATAGAAGAAAGAAACTATAACCTCCAAGTCAATTAAGTCTCGGATGTTGTATACACAAAAGTCAATTAAGTCCCGGATGTACACATTTATTCCCCCCAGTTGTTGCACTATGTTGTATACACCAAAGTCAATTAAGTCCCAGATGTACACATTTCTTCCCCCTAATTGTTGCGCTCTATCAAAATATTCAGCTAGAACACTTCTCTTCCCCCTGATTATATTTGATGACCATTAAACATAATCATAATTTTGTTACACCTGAATATTTGATAGTGATGTCATGTGTGGTGGTCTAAGCATGAGAGTCAACTACTAACTTTATTTCCAACAATCTCCCGTCATCAATATTGTGACATCATAAGTAACCTTGGTAATCCAACACTTCACTTGAATGAATTAAGGAAATGTTGTTTGTGTTTTTCTAAAACAAATTCCAGAAAAACACGATAACTATTAGATCACTTAGATTACTAGTTAACACTAATTGAATCATTAAACAATCATTTTCATATTAGTGACCTACATTCAACATTGGCTTGATGTTAGCACTGGTAGGATTTTTATTCATCATCATGAATACTTTATTTAAGTATCACTATTGAATGTTCCGCGCAATGTCACAAAGACATGCAATGTCACATAGACATATAAGCGACTCTTGTACCTTTTGTATCATTGATGTTTAATACAAATGTACTTTTGTGTCCTATGTGAGATTTGATGATAGGATCTCATTTGGCTCTAGACTCAATTAGTGCTTTTTGGTTTTAGTGATCGGAGGATGGAGCAGACTGCCACCTTTTCAATATCAACAATCTCGGAGTGAAATGTCAATAGATTATGCGTTTAATCTCCGTGACAATGAAACAAAAATTCTTTTGAGAGAATCTTGAGTGGCTGGGAAGGGTTGTGCATTGCATCACTAGGTCCATGATGTCTTTCTTCAATACCAAATATCATCTTTGTGATATTCGATAGATTATGTATTGACCCGGTTTCTGCCTAATGATTGTGGAGGGCTTCTTTCTTTTCACCCTTTGCACTTCATTTCTATTTCATTCTTTAACCCCTCAATGTCCACTAAGATGTCATTACTATCATCATGTTGTGATTGTTCTGATGATAGCTCATGCCTTAGTTGACATTATTCCCATTCACATTCAACTCCATTATACCTAAGGACTTCTATTCTATCTTATGACTGTCCCTTAGGTAGATCCCTCCGGTTCTGGTTGTTCATGGTAATAAAAACTTAACCTTACCACCTTATTTCTTTCTTTGATCATCAGAGGTAGTTGGTTGATGGGTATAAATCGAAACCATAAAACCATTTAAAATCAATCAAGTGTTTGAAATAAAATCAAAACAATTACACTTGAAAGTTTTCACTTTTAAGAATTACTCCTCTTACCATGTGCATCATGATATTCAAAAAATATATTATTAAAAAATTATTTGCACATGGAGGAAAGAGATGATTGCACTTGAGTCTTTAGAACCACTTTGTTATTCCGCACACTTAAGCATTTATCTTTCTTGATCACATTTCAATCCAATTTTCTCCTACTCAAAATAGCATACCATATGATATTTTTTATATCAATGGATTAAAATAGTTTATGAAATTTGAAAACACATGGAGAATACTGATATAGCATGATTATGAGTATTGAACCATTCTGAATGTTCTAAAACAAGATTTGAAAAATAGTTGCGTCAAAGTATGTCGATATCTAAAACGTACGGTCAGTAGATTGCTCACTCCTCATCCTGTTAATTTCAGGAAACGATCGTAACCGGACACAATCTTCACCATTTGCACTCTTATCGATATAAACACACTTGACAACAACTACTTTTAAATCGATTATTATTCATTTGTTCAAACATTCTTTATACTTTCCCCTTAAAAATATATCAAATGAGTTAACGAGGAAAGGAGTGTTGAAAACACAATTTGAAAGATTTTAAAAATCTTTTTGAACAATTCTTGAAAATTGTGTTCAACATTAAACGCTTGGTTTTGAAAATCTCCCCCTCAAAAATAGATATAAATCAAACGATTGAATGAGAAAGGGAGTGTTGAACATACAATTTTGAAAGATTTTGAAAAATCTTTTGAATAATTCTTGAAAATTTATGTTCAACCTTTTGTAAACCATTTTACTTGAGCTCAAGATTTGGAATATCTTAAATGAAATAGCTCAAGTCCGAGAAGTTGTAAGCTTTGCGTTTGTTATGAAAAATAGTACAAAAATGTCCACTTCCTTATTTGATGAACGAGTTCCTAGTCTAACATTTCTTAGAAGACGTATGTCCCGAGCACACTTTTAGAAAAGATGTGATAAGAAATTGCCCGGGACAAAGAAGATTTACTCTCTATTGAAGAATAAAGGGCACTGAAACGACACTTTATCTTTTTATTTTGAAAACCCGTGTATTTATCTGAAATTTAATAACAAGCCATTGACTTGAGCTACAAAAATTTGAATGTTTTGTTTGAATAGCTCAAGACCAAAAAGATTTCTCTTTTCGTTGTTAAGGATAAATGCACTGAAACGTAAATTTTCCTTTTATTTAAAGCTCGGGTTGCAATCTGACATTGATTACAAGCCATCGACATTGAATTTAGACAACAACCTTTGGAACCCATTTAAGCACGGTGCTAACGGGTTTGCCAAGTTTTGAAAACCATTTTAAAGTTGTGTCAATTCGATGTAGATATGTTGAGTTCTAACGAGGACTTGAAACCGATGTTTTATTTGAAAACAACTCTCGTGGAATCAATGAAGATTTAAAATTCCTTTTGATTTTCAATTGATTTTTGAAACCCGGTGTTTCATGTGGAGTTTTAAATCTTGTTGGTGAAGAAAATTTCCATTTATTTGTTACCATTTTGATGTATGCATTCTGAAAATTCAGTTTTTGAAGCATTGAAAAAAAAAAATCTTCCATTGTTTTTGTTTTTCAAAGCCAAGTCATTCTTGTTTTGCATTGAAAGCATTTCTAATTTGGAATTTGAAAGTTTTCAAATGACTTTGCTTTGGTCTCCACACTTGTTTTACCGGTGTAAAACGAGAGTGTGAAGTAACAAACACTTGATTATTTCCTTTTAAAGTACTTGTCTTAAAACTCTTTTGAGAAGTAGATGCTTCAAAATTTTGAGATTCCTTAATTGGTCTCCACACTCGTTTTACTGGTGTAAAACAAGAGCGTGATGTTTTAAAAGATTGATTCTTTGCATTTGAAGCTCTTGTCTTAAAACCCTTTTGAGGAAAAAATGTTTCCAAACTTTGAAATTTCTTAGAAAACTTCCTATCTTTTTGTAAAGAATAGGTTGTAAACTGAGAAACCCTTCTTGAAAACGGTTTCGAGGATTCACCCGTGTGAACCTTTTCCGAAACACTTTATTTAGGTTTTGAAGATTTTGAAATATTGATGTTCCATTTTTGCCGATTAATAGAGTCAAACTTTACTTTTAAAGCATTATACGAAGTTCTCAACTCATGATATATTTTTTGACAAGAACGAATATCTTGTGATGCCAATTTTGATTCTAAAAACGCAATTTGTTTCAAGTTAAGTAACGGTGGTTTTCTCAAAATTGAAGAATTATCAAGCTTTGTTTCCATACGCTTCCCTTTCAGATTTTCAAGTTGAGTCCTTAAATGATTAATTTTTTTCAAAAATCGATTTTTTTTCGGCTTTAGAATCATCAAACTTACGAGCCAATTGTCGTTCAAGAACAACTTTTATTTTTTTAAGTTTTTCAAAATACGCCTCAAATACAGCTGTTCTATTTGACAATTCAAGCTTGACATCCTCAAAATCTTTTGTTTGTTGAGTTAAAACATTTTCAAGCTCGACAAACTTGCATTATCAAAAATATTCTTCCCCGATTCCTTTTTAAGTTCAAAAATATGACAATCAACATTTGATCTTGAAAAAGGAATCAAATTGATTCTTTTTGAAAAATTCAATCTTTCCCAAAATGTTATTGAACTTTGTTTCAGCAAATTCAAATAATTGAGACCTCAGATTTTCTGCCTCGTTTTGTGTTACATTTGAAGTTTTTGTTTGAACCCGTGACTTTTTGATTGAATCAAACAAGCTTTGGTAAGTCAACTTCAAGTGTTCATTCTCCTTAATTAATGACGCCACTCGATGTTCCAACTCAATATTTTTAGTTTCAATCTCATCAAAATTGACCTTAACTTTGACTTCATCACATTCATTAGTCTCAACTCTTGACCGTTGAACCGACTCAAACAAATCTTTATAAGTCTGTTTCAAATGAGCATTCTCGATTTGTAATGATGCCATAAAATTCTCATTTTCTTTTTGCAATGTTTTCAAAGAATTATTTTCTCGAGACTTGTGCTGAAGTGCGATTTCAAAAGCAATACTCTTTGCCTCAAATTTTGACAAATCTTTTTCCAATTCAACAATTCTTTTTGACAATTCCTGTGTGACTTCAAATGCATCATTACAAACCGTATCAGCTGTTTTACTCTCATTTGAAACATCTTTTGACTCTTTTGAAATTCTTTCAATTTCATCATGTAAATCCTTATTCCTTATTTCCACACAAGAGGTTATGACAAGATTCTTGACATCTTCAGCTAAGGATGCTTCCAAGAGTCGATCTTTTAAAAACTCATTTTGTTTGAGAGTTTCATCAAGATCATTTTCCACTGAAACAAAAACATCTTTCATTTCTTTTACATCTCTTTTAAATCGATTTTGAAAGATTTCAAAATACAAATGCAATTCTTGAAGAATTAATTTCGCTTCTACACAAATATCGATTAATCGAAGTTCTTCTAGAGACGTATAGAAAATGCTTGTTCGTTTAGAATTCTTTTCTAGTAACTCAAACAATTTTTTGAAAACATTTTCCATTTCATTCAAATCCACAAGCATTGGATTTGCACTAGGCATTGATGCCATGCTTGGTTTTTTCTCAGAAGAAAATTCTTTAGAAGATATAAAAGATGATGGAAAATATGTTTGTTCAGCAGAAGGTTCTTTTTGTGGAACAAAATCATCATAAAGTTTGTTCAATTTTCCGTAATCGATTGGTTTTATCTTTAACTCTTGAACTTTTTCATCTTTTTGAAACTCGTTCATTTTTAATCGACTCTTTTCAGCATCCTCAAGAGTTTCCTCAGAATCAAACACATGCAGTTGTTCATTCTTATCACAAAGTTCATAAGCACGATACAACTTAGGAATTTTAGCATAAGCTTGTGAAAGAACATAAGGACCGTTATATCCCAACCCGACTTATGTAAGTTGTCCTTAAAAGCTTTTTTTGTTCACTTGTAAAGCAACCTAAGTGGGTCAGTTGATCTGCCATTTAAAAACAACGTTTTCAAGATCCTTTGATTTTATCTTGTAACTGAATAATATCATTAAGATATTTTTCCTCTTTGTCACGTTGTGTTTGTTTGAAAATCGTATGTATCTTTTGAAGTAATTGAATTATTTCCTCGTTTGATCCCATTTTTTCTGATTTAATCACAACGAACCCAAAAATTACAAACACAACCCCAAAAATTCAAACCAAATTATCACTCACTGTCAGAAAACCAACCCGCAATTAAAATCGATGTCCAAAAATTACTAACACAAGAATGCTATCATCAATTACAATATTTACTTCCAAAAATTCATTACACAACGCAGTCCATCTTTTTTGTTTTTTTTGAATTCGACCCACCCCAACTAACACTATAACTCTCACCCCGTTTTTGATTTTATATATTTCAATGACAAAGCCCAAGTGTTAATCATTATAACCCTACACACAACTCTATAACAGATACTACTCACTCAACCCTAATTCACTCACACGCCTACAACTTTTCTTTTATTTCTCAATTATATCACAGCCACACACTCTCTTGATGATATCACACAACACAAAACAAATTGATTCTTTTCTTTGTTCTTGATAGAATGAAACACAAACCAAAAAGCTACAACAACCTTTTCTTTGTTCTTTTTATGCTATCGTGAATACAACCACAAGAGACTTTGCTTCAAGATCTTTTAATTATCAAAGGTAGGTTTTTGTCTTATGATGTTTTTCGATTTTGTTTGAATCGAAACAAAAAGAGAGGTGGAACACTCTTGTTCTTTTTCTTTCTTTTATGTTTTCGAAAATTAGTGGAAGAGGTTTTTGTCTTATGATCTTTTATGTTTTCTTTTATGTCTTATGATATGTTATTCATTCGTGAGATTGATCTTTTAAAAGTCTTGAACTTTATTCACCAACGCGAAAAGGAAAAACTGAGATCTATGATGTGTTATTTTTTCTTGCCGTTTTTCTTTTAAAATCGAAACAAAGAAAGAGATTTGAACAACCTTGTTCTTGTCTTTTCTTGATATTGTTGTTTCGCCAAAACATGAAGTTAAGTTTCAAAAAGATTGATCAATGATGAAAGTTCTTTTCGTGTTTTAAGATCTTGGATGATCTATAACTTCGTTGCAAAAACACGAACCAAGAAAAATCTGAGATCTTTATGTTACAACCGGTTACCAAATATGATTTACTATCGAGTTTGTTTCCGAGTTTGGATCTTTTTCGTTTTTGAGACAACAAAAACAAACCAAACTGAGATCACTTATTATTTTTTGTTTTTGAGTTGTTTCCGAGATTGGTGTTGGATCTGAGACAAGTCTACTTTTTGTGTTGTAAGGTTTGGATCGGATCTGTGATGATGTTTCTGTTGAGATTTAGATCTTTAAGATCTATTAACTTCTTCTTAACCACTCAAGAGATGAATCTGAGATTTGGTTTCGAGTTTGTTTCCGAGTTTTGCTTTGGATCCGAGTTTGATTTTTTGAGAAAGATTTTTGGATCAATGATGATTGAACTTGTGTTAAAGATCTTGAGATCTATGAATCTTATAAACACAAGAAAAAATCTGAGATTGAATTTATCTTTTCATTTCTGATGATGTCAAAATTAGTTATTGACACTTGAATTGTTCCGAGTTTAAGTTTCCAAGTTTGTGTTTCTTGTTTGAGATCAGGATCGATGATGGAACAATCTTTTGTGATGATTGAACTTTTAAAGTTTAATGCTTTGAGACTTCACAAAAGATAAACTGAGATCTATTTTTTGTTTTTCGTTTTTGTTTTCAAACTCGGTAAAAACATGTAAAAACAATGTCAACCATCGAATTTGACTTTACACAGAATTTGACCAGTCAAAAATTGATAAAAACAGTTATGGACCGAGTTTGACCAGTCAATGATGTTGTAACAAACTTTTCCGAGTTTGACCAGTCAAACAACCGAATTTGATTTTAATAACAACTTTTACTGAATTTGAACATAAAAATCTGACTGAGTTAAAAAAAAAGCCCAAATAAGCTAAAATTTATACTAATTTGCCACGCCACTTACGATAAAACCGCAAGTGTTCAATCTCGATAGAACCGAGATTAGCAAAATAAGTACAAATAAGCTCTAAAAACTGAATAAGCACATTTTCAAGCAGATTGACTCGATAAGCACACGAAAAATAAGCTAAAAAACTGAATAAGCACACGAAAAATAATCAAATTCAGTAAAAATGACACGAAAATCAGAATAACACAGCAGCAGCGAATCAGGACAGAATAAGCTCGAATAAGACCAAAATAAGCTCGAAATAAGCTGCTGGAATAAGCTCTCCAAAACCAGACTAAATCGCTCCTGCAGCTCTGATACCACTTGTGAGATTTCATGATTCACGATCTCAGGAGGTCAGGGATGATGGAAAAATATATAATCCATTTTAAAGAGAGATATTGATTTATTATTGAATGATTAGTGAAACTACAATTATGAGGTTCACCCCTCTAAAGAAGATTAAAGGGGGTATTTATAGCCTAAACACATGTCATCTTTGGGCTAATTACACTTCTAGTCCTTGTGTTTTAGACTATAATGAAACTAATGTAATTTCTATATAGACACCATATTTTTAATCCTAACATAACTTTTCCTGAAAAACCTTTACTTGGCCTTGCCATATTTGAGAAAACCTTTTTAGCATGTCTTGGTGTTTCATAAGTATCATTAAAAGGTTCTGGTAAATCTTTAAGCTGGTAATTCAAAAAGAGTTGTAAAAACCTTAGATACATTATAACAATATCACATAATAAAAAAAAACCCTTTTTTTTTTTTTATCTTTGAATACAAGTCCATAACAGACCATCAAAAATTAACTTTGAAAAAATAAATTTTGACCCTTTGCCAAACATATAACTGCTTGAAAGCCAAACTGGTTGAAAACTCATTCCAGCCAATTGATTTTGAACTTATACAATGAAATATGGTATGTATCAGGAATTTCCATTGTAGAGAGAATGAACCTTTTTGAAAAGTAAGTTTTGTTGAAAGCTGTTTATATCCCCTCAATGCATGGTTTTCAAAAATTTCATTATTTGTGAGGCAAGTAATACCATCCTCATCATCAAAAAGAAAATCATTCCTCACTGATGATTCTGATATTACTACTACTTTGTCATCTCACTATGCTTGGGATTGCTTCACAGAGTAACTTGTTTTAGAAGTGGCAGTATTCCAAAACTGTTCAATATAAGAAGCATAGATAGTAGGACTTATAGTGAGAGCATAATTGATTGAACATGTAGAGAGGAAGTCCATTATCTAATGAAATTCTACATTCTCATCACTCTTTTCTAAATAAGCTACCATATTGTGTTGATCAACAAACTTCAAATCCGCCATATAGTTAATGATTTATGAGAAGGGTCTGGGTTTAAGTTCGTTGATGAGAGTATTAGGGTTTGACAAAGTTAATTGAGATATTATAAAGAAAGAGCTTAAGGGTGTGATTGGACTGACTGAATAAAGTTGAATCTTTATCTTAAAGAAAACTTATAAGAGAAATAAAAATCAAGAATTATCCAAATATAGACCCCTATAAGCGAAGTTGTTGGCAGAAATATCTCAACGGTTATATTTAATTAATGAAAATCTGTTATACCCCAAACAGTATTAACGGTAACATAGCAGTACAAAGTTAGGCTAGCAGTACTAAGTTTGTACTAGCAGCACTAACTTTCACACTTATAGTTTTTGGCAAACTACCAGCCATCAACGGATTTGAGAATTCTTTATCAGTCGTCGTTTGCCCTGGAATAGCCAATTGTTTCTTGTCTGTTAGACATGGTGAATTAATGACCATTTGTTATGTGGTGAAAAACCAACATGTGAAACATCAGCAATATTAACAAAGTCACTAGCATGCACACCAAATCAGCATATCCATTATTAATCAAATAATCTTTAATCTCTAATCCTGCAAAATGTTAGTTCCAAACACAAAGAAACACAATCCAAAAATCTTGCATATTGCTCATAATCACTGACAGTATTAACTTTGAAGCTTAGCAGTACTAAGTATTAGTTACCAGAATTAACCCATATTCATCACCTGGCAGCTCTTGCATTCCATTCTAAGCATCCATGATGTATAATCCGCTGCACTTATACATATAATTCCATATATCCTTTCCTCAAACAAAGCTTCTATGTACATTAGCAGCTATACCAATACAACAGCACTAACTGAGCCTAGCAGCACTAACTTTTGTACTAGCAGTACAAAGTTTCACCCAGCAGTATTAACTAAAGGCCCTAAGCCAGTTATTAAGGAACTTCGGCAATCATTATTTACTTTTTATAGACCATCTCAAACACATATTTGTGTATATTCCTCTGTACCTATACCACTACTACTCCCCTTAATCCTTGACTCTAGGCATTAAGCATACCAATGCTTGCAATTAAAAATTTAAACCTATTCACATCAAAGGCTTTAGTAAGTAGATCTGAAACATTATAGTCTGTATGTATCTTGACCATTTCAATCAACTTTTTCTCACATGAATCTCTAATGAAATGATGCCTAATCTCTATATGCTTTGTTTTGGAGTGAAAGACCGGATTTTTTACCACACATATTGCACTTTCATTATCCACATGAATATTGGTCTACATAAAATTATATCCATAATCAAGTAATTGATTTTGGAGCCAAAGAACCTGTCCATAGCAATTTGAAGCAGCAATGTATTCAGCCTTAGTAGTGGAGTTAGCCACAACTGTTTGCTTCTTGCATTGCCAAGAGATTAACCTGCAACCTAGGAACTGATAAGGTTTTGCCTGGGAATTCTAAGCAGTACTTGACTTTCATCAAGTATCTGTTATTTTACCTCCTTTAGTACTTCCACCAAAGGCAACAAAACCTTCATCAATATCTTGATAGTCATAAAAGAAGTCTTTGTTCCCTGTCATGTGCCTGGAGCATCCACTTTCGAAGAATCCTTTATTCTTTAAAGTATGTTGTGGATTACCCAGCACAAAAATAAGAGAATCAGTTTCTCTTGGGGACCCAAGCCACTACTGACTTGAGTCTGCCTTGTGGATCTATATAATCTACTCTTTTTAAGATTCATAATCCACTATTGTCTTTAGAGACATTGTTTGATTTATTCATTTTGGGTCTCCAAACACAACCTACTGAGGCCTTAAGAGCAGTGACTCTATTTTCCTTAACAGCACTAACTGCTTTTTGCCTAGCAGTATTAACACCATTTACCCTAACAGCATTAACTTTTTCATTTGAAATCCTGGTATTAGGTGCTGTTGATTTATAAAGCTTTTCTAATAGGTGAATGTGTCTTATGAAAAGTATTTGTTCTTGATTTTGAAACATTCATCCTATTTCTATGGGTAGCAGTATTAACCAGTTTGGCAGCATTAGTTGATGCTACTGCTCTTAGAAAGCTTTGCTTGACAGCACTAACTGGTACTCTTCCAGACCTAGTTAAGACTGCAGATGGAACAAATTTATTTTGATGATTTATTGTTTTAGCATTATTCCAGATTGGTCTTACTTCCTTTTGACCAGTACCCTTTCCCATATCTTTTAAAACAGATTTTTGTGTCATTCTCTTTTCATGAAAATCACAGTCTTTTATTAGATGTTTGTAACTTCCACAAACAAAACAAGCTTTCTTAGTGAACCTAAAACCTAACCCCAGTTTTTGGGTCATCTTTCCATTCCAAATCCTATTTATCTAATTAGGATTTTGAGTAAACATCCTAGGTTTCTCAGCTTGTTTATCAGATTTAACAGGTTCATTCTTAGCATTAGTAGACTCAAATTTTTTAAGGCTAGGTTTAACTGTTGTTTGTAAATCCCTAGGCTCAAATACATCCTCATCATCAATAACCCATTCTTTAATGAGAACTTCATCAGACCTAACAGATTTAACTTTAGGCATTTCTACACTAATAGTGCTAGTTTGAGAGACTTTTGCTTCTCTTTTAGACACACTAGCACTTGTCTTGTTTGCTATAGGCCTATAAACAGAATCATCCAATCCTGCAAAAGATAAGTCAGCTAATGGAGGCATGTAGTTCCCAGTAAAAGGAGGGGGAACTACATGATATCCATCACCCTTCTTGAACCTATCATTTGTTTGATTGTCATCCCCATCACTTGACGCGACTCATCAATAACACTTTTAAACACTTTCACTTGAATTCATTTACATTTCATTTGATCTCCTATATCTGTCTTAGTTTTATCTTTTAGACTTAAATTAATCTATTAATCAGTTTATTTAAGTTTTTAGAAGATGTTTCAAACTGTTCTAGTTTAGCTTTTAAATCATCTTTTTCTCTTAAGGTTTCATCTAACTGATTTTTAAGTCTAGTGACAGCATTACTTTTGTCCTTTACTTTAAATTCTAAGACTACAATCTTTTCTTCATATACAACTTCATTTTTATGATGAACAACTAATTGAGCTTCTACTGATTCTAGGCCTAATTGATAAGCTACAATTTCTAGATTAGCCTTACTAAGAGTTTGTCTATGTTCATCAAATTGTTTTTGAAGTTTTTCATATGTTTTTATACAGTTTTTAGAACAAGATTGTACCTCTGTGTCAGACTCTGCGGAGTTTGAAGTGTAGGCCATGAGAGCAAACTCAGTTGGTTCATCTTGAGCAATATAACTCCAGTCATATCCCAGTCCATCTTGGACAATCAAAGCATTATCCTGAACAACCAATGCATCAGAGGTCTCCACTGGTACAGTTCTTCTGGTGTTGTCCCTGCTCCTATACTCTGCATCTCCATTCCTGTTCCCTTGATTTCTTGGTTCTCTAGATTCCCTTGCAAAATGGCCCCTTCTGTGACAGTTAAAGCATTCAACCTTAGTTTTATCAAAACCTACAGGTTCTTTGCCATTGAAGATTAACTTTCTTCCAGTCTTCTTATAAAATCGCTTAACCCTCATAGAGAGCATGACCACCTATCATTTAAGGTCCATTTCTTCCAGATCATCATGATCAATTTGCTCTTCATCATCCAGTTGTGGACTATTTGACTGATTAGCAAAGAATGAGAACATTAGATCATCAGTATATGATGATGAAGAGGCTTGTCCCTGAGAATTATGGCCTGATGCAGTAGAAACACCATTAGCAGTATTAACTTCATTATTGTTGCTAGTGTCTTCTACAAAGAGAAAGGCCACATTATGAGAGTTTGAAGATGATCTAGAGGAACCTTTGATATCAGCTTCAAACACTTTTAGGTTATTGTATAGATCATCAATATCCAAATCATCTATACCATCTTTGTTCCTCATAATCAAGGCTACATTGTTCCATGATGAAGGTAGAGCTCTTAAAAATTTCTGATTTGCATCTTCATTAGGAACAGCTGCACCATGAACTTCTAGAAGGCTGATAAGTTTTTGAAACCTATCATATGCTTTATCTAAGCCTTCTGTATCAGATACAGAAAAGTTTTCAAATTGTTGCTTTAAAACAGTCTTCTGCATCTTCTTAGATTCAACATTGCCACCAAATCTACTCTTGATAGCAGCCCACAGAGACTTTGCATCCTTTATTCCATGGAACCTCAGTTGATACTCATCAGGAATAGCCAAAAGCAAAATGCTTTTAGCTTTTCTTTCTCTTTGTCTTTGTAATAGTGCTTGAGCAGTCTTTGGAGGTACTTCAGTTTCAACACCTTTTTCATCAGTTGTTACTTGTATAGGACCATCACCATTCAAGATCACTTGCCACAAACTATAATCTGTGTTAGTGAGATACTGCTCCATCCTCATGCTCCAAAGGGTATATTCACCCTTCTTGAGGATAGGAAGTTTTACAGTAGACACCATTTGAGGAGATTCTACTGGTGCTATTTGTGTTGCAGGTTCTTCACCAGACATTGTGTATTATAGGAAGAGATCTAGATCTGATAAAGTTCTTCTTATTCAGAGTTTCTCCACAAGCTCTGATACCACTTGTGAAGTCCCAAATAAACAGATCTTCTTAGCTTGTTAAAGCTTAGTTAACCTGGATAAATCCAAACTAACTATAAGAGAAACTATGATTGTAAATACTACAAGTTATGCGGAATCTAACTTGCAATACTAAGAAGAACAATGAATACTAAACTTGAATATATTGATTGCAAATATTCTGCCAAGGTTACAGAATAACTAACTATGAGATATGTGTTTTCTATGAAAATTGATATATCTAACTATGCCGTAGGGTTCCTTTTATACACTAAGGAAAACCCTAATGGGCTTACAAAACGCTTTAAATAATCATGCATATCTATTCTTAATATATCTCATGCATATCCAAAACATATTTGATAGGTCGAAGTTACGGGGTTGGCATGGCTTTGGTTAGTGGGGGACTGTGTAGTACAACTTCTTATACTAACAGTACTAATAAACTAACTAGCAGTACTAACGATCTATCATTTTGTACTGGCAGTACTAACTATAACTAAAAGTACTAACTATTACAACTAGCAGTACTAACGACTTAGTTTATATTCTTCAATCTTCAGTAGCAGTATCAATCTTGAACCAGCTGTAGTAAAGTAGTATTGGCAGTAGTAACTCAAAATTCCCAACATGTATGAACGTCATAAGCAAATTACATCCAACTTGAAGGTTATCAAAACCAAAATTCTCATGATTCATACTCTTACCAATCCCATCATGATCATAATGATTCAGAAAAATCGCTCACGAAATTAAACAATGATGTGAAAAATGATCTCGAATATTTCAAAAGATGTATCACTAGCATGAGAACTGTTCATGATAAACTTTTTGACAAAGACGATGGCAAAACCACCGGTGTTTTACCCAACAAGAAATCTAAAACTGTCAATCAAGAGCGTAAACTAAAACTGATCTTGAAAAATCAATCACCAAGTTCTTGGATGGTCAAAGAGTTACATATATGTTATTCAAGAACAATGTTAACGATATGATTATAAAGATGAATCAAAACGAAAAGAATTTCCAAACTAAATTTAAAAAAAGTAAAAGGTTAAAATTAAAATTGTTTTAAAGCTTAAGGACTAAAACTAAACCTTTTTATTACTAATTGCTAATAGTAAACTATTTCTTAACTATGGGCTAAAAAGTGAAAAGTATTGAAAGATAAGGTTAAAAGTGTAAAATTTTAAATTTCAAACAATTATAAAATATTAAGCATGCATATGTTCTGTTTCTCATCGTCTTCTTCGTTTAGAACACGTTTAGGTTTCTTATTTCTTTCTTCGTTTTTGATCTTTATAAGTGATGATTAAACCAAAATAAATATACTACGATGATCTGCGAAGGACCGCGATCGTAATGAGTATAGTTTTAAGATCCGCGAACCATGAAACTCAAAAGCGAAAAACTCAAAACACGTTGAAATATGCATGTTTAACCTTTAAACTGTTACACGTCTTCTTTTAAATGCATATGTCGTAGAATCGAGTAAATTTGGGCAGAGTTTCATTTAGATAATTCATTACAAAAGAATAAACCGCTACCCCTGTATCAATCCGCTACGGCACAAACCGATGTCAAAAAAATATGTCACAAACCGCTATCCTTTTTTGATACACAAACCTTCTACGAGGTTATGTTGCATAAACCGCTACGTAGAGGTTTAAGCAAACTGTCGTGGCCAAATTTAAGCAAACGGCTGCCTAAATAAAATTACAAACCGCTGTGGTACTGTTTCGTATCTTTTTGCCAAAACACAAAACATAGTCCTTGTGTCCTTTCTTTCTTGTCTCAAACCGTGACCACACAAACAGTAGGCCAACCAGAAAAAGCTTGTATAAGCTTGAAAAATAAGCACTCTTAACAAAATCAAAGAGCCAATCCTTCTAGAATTACACCAAACTGTTTATTTGGTTACAAACCTTTACACCTTAGCTACCCAGTAAAATCTTAAGTTCATTTATTTAACAGTTTGCTAGTCCTTAAAAAGTGTAAGTATGTATTTCTCGAGTCTTGTGTCAATTTTCTATCTTTGGTACGGTTGGGAAAAAATTTGCACATTGCGAATGGAAGTGTATAAAGGAGTCAAACTCTTATATTGTACTACTGTGCATACACTAATATTGTGGTACTTCTAAATATGAGAATTATCGAAGAAATTATCTGGAGTTATTATGATCCTGAAGATGGTGAAATTACACCGAGTTTCGTAGTTAGTATATGAAAAAACGAAAAAAATAGAAAAATCGCAACAAAAAGAGGAGGAAAGTTTGGAGATAATCATTTTGCAAAAGCTTAGACCAAAGGAATTATATGAAGGATCGATTATTCTTTGATACGTCTATAAGTCAACGATGTAAAGTTTTGTATAAAGTGATAGATATCGCTACTTGTCTTGTAAAAGTATGTAAAGTATGGGATGATTGGAAAGTTGACCATTACGGAACGCGAACTCAGGTTGTTGTTTTTGATTTATGATCAAGACATGTGTAAATAGTTGTGTCTTTTTCATGGTAACGGCTGGGAAAAAGTGTCTAGCAACTTGAATCATGGAACTAGTCTATTGTCCCCTTTGCCCGCCTTTTGCTTTGCTTATTTACCTTCACTATTTTATGCATATAAGCTCAGTTTGTTAATAATTTTCTTTGTTTTATTCTTTTTTGCCTCTTTGCCTAAGCTTGTCCGTCTTTTGCTTTCCATCCACCTGTTTTTACATGTCCCGCCTGCAATTGTTTTTATTTTTCTGCCGTGCATTCTTACGCCTTATATGCAATAATCCCCTTCTACTACCCACCAGTTTCTCCACCACCCTCTCTTTTAGGCTCGGGGGCGGGGCTGGCCGGGGCGGGGGGGCGGGGGGGAGCGGTGGTGGTGGGGGGGGGGAGGGGGTGGGGTTGGGTGTGTGGGGCGGTGGTAGAAGGGGATATTTAGTTGTTAGCCTTTTTTTTATTTTGCGTACAATCCTTTCGTAATTTTTGTTGAACAAAAATTTAATTAATTCCCCTTTCCTAATCATTAACCATAGGGCTATTCTTTCACACAAGGCGAGCTCGTGATGGTCGAGAGGGTGAGAAAACAACGGGGGGCGGGGGGGGGGGGGGTAACTTCTGCATGTCTATTCCGTCGTTACAGCCATGTATGCATGTCTCAGCTGCCTTGTTGGTTTATTACTATTGATGAAAGTTACAAGATCCCTACCCCTATATCATCTCATCTGGGTCCTAACCTTGTTTAAACCTAATGAGGATGTGTATCGAACACACCGTGTCCTATCGTCATTACGGCCATGTATGTGTGCTTCAGCTGCCTTGTTGGTGTGGTACTTTTGGTGAAAGATTATAGAATGATCAACCCTAAGCCTTATTATAAAAACCCATTTTACCTTTATAAACTTGTTACTCCTTAGCTCTAGTGGTGGAGATGTGTATCCTTGCCAAGCCTATGATAGAATACTCGTCACGACCGAGCAATTGAGCGAATTAGTTACATGTTACCACATAGATTAGTTGAGTGATTTGAGTGTTTTCATCTTCCTATTTCGTGAGGTGTTTGGTTGTGTACTTGTAATAGATCAAATAAATGCTTAAACAAAAAAAATCCTTAGGGATACATTTTCATAAACTTCTAAAGGCTACTTAAGGACAAGTAGGATTCAAGTGGGGGGATATTTGATGACATCAAATAACGTCACTTTTATAGCATCATTTATCCCATGTAATTAACCCATTTTGTATAATTATTGCAAAGAATTGTTACTTAATCATTTGTATTTGAGAATTGCAGTAATTACAGAGTACTTGGTGAAAGTTGACTAAAAGGCACGCATTCTGGAGCTTAAATGAAGATATTTGAAGATTACTGTTTTGACAACCAATACGCCGTATCCATCAAGGAAGATACGGCGTATCTATGCATGCACTTCACTAAATACTAAGAAGGAAACGAGATCAATACACGGTATCCAAAGAATCCTATACGTCGTATTCAAGCTATGGAAATAAAATATTCTGGAAGATATCGAACGTGGTCCCTACTCTAAGAAACCCCAATTCGCCATATCAAATTCTTTCGATACGCCGTATTGACCTTTTTCTAGACCTTATAAATATAAAACTAAAAATCGAGTTTTGAGTGTGCTAAATTATATTTTCGATACCTAAACCATAAAAGTTGATTTTTAGAGGAGAAGAAGAGCAGAAGAGGTCTTGCAACGTAATCAATTCCATAGGAAACAACTTGTAATCTCCTATACTCTTGTAATCGTTTAGTTTTTGGTATCATTCGTTAACTCGGTTAGTTTACCTTGGCTAAATTATTACTCTTGTATTGATTATGACGTTTGAAGGCTAATACCTTCGGGTATTAGCCATTATTATGAAGATCTAAATGTTTGGTTTATTTATCTCGATTGCTTAATTTTATCATGATTCTTTTTATGTTTATCAGTTTTAAACTTTTTACGTGCTTATGTATGCGACCTATCATTCAACTGGATCTAGTGATATGGACCAAGTAAACTAGATACCGACATAGCTCTCTATATAGTGATTTATACATCTGGACCAATAGGATCACAAATAATGACCTATCTTTAACCTTAGATTGTGAGCTTAGTTGTACCAACGTGACCTTGGATCAACGATACGTTCCAGATTAATTGGATAGAAAGACCTTGGTTAATAGACTACTAGTGTATGAATTGCCTTTAAGCAATAAGTGGGTAAAGTCTCGATGAGCTAGGGTTTAACAAGATCGCCATTGTTTTAATCCCTAAGATAAATTATAATCAACAAATAAGGATGATTTAGGCGGATACGTTTAATTGTGAGAAAATTATACGTCCTAGATTAAGAAGAAGTACCGCCTTAAACATAAGAATGAAATGCCCGCTATGGGAGAGGGGGGGGGGGGGGGGAAAGGAGTTAAAAAGGTGGGTGGGGGGGACAGATAAGTAATCATTGCACTAAATAAACAAACCAAATGTTTGATTTAGATTAATAATGGTTAATACAGTTTTTTATATTTGGCTAGACCGCTCTTCTATCTTCTGTTAATTTGCTTACGTGTGTTTTAGTGTCTTAAGTTGATTTTAGTCACCACCAAACACATGCCAGTCTCTCAGGCTGAAAACCCCCCTTATCTGTTAGATTTAGGATTAACATAGGTTTAGCATAGGGTTGGTGGTGAATAGAATTAACTTAGTTTAGATAACCAATATATTAATAAATTGAAAGATTATTTCTCTCTCTTAGTGATCGACACCCTACTTACCACAAAACTACCATCGATCGGGTACACTGCCCGTTAAAGTGTTGTTTTTGGTTAATCTGAAAAATATAAATTTAAAACTTGAAATCATAAAATTAACACCACACAACGACACATCACTCAATCAAACGCAACAAATCCATGAGGAAGTTAGAGGTGGATTCAAATCATTTGGCAAGGCATTGCGAGGAGTCTTTGGAAAGAAAAAGAAATAAAGATGTTGAATGATGATTAGCTCGGTAGAATAACTTGTTTAAGACTTTACGTGAACTTATGGCTATGATTATTCACTTGTTTATGTGATGATAACCCGATTTAGTCGGATCATTAGTAAGCTCATTAGTAAGCTCGTTAGAATATAATCATCCATCTAATTATTATGGATCATTAGTAAGCTCATTAGAATATAATCATGCATCTTTATTTTATGAACTATTATGTGTTAAATGCATATATGATTTATTTGTTTCATGACCATATATACATTCACATAGGACTTGTTGCAAATTGATCACCAAAACACAACCTTTCTCACAAAATTTTAGCAAAAATAAAAATTTTGGCCGTCTAAAAGTGGCCGACACTATAGATAAGGGGGTCGGCCATCCAGTTTACAGGATTTACTGTTTCTTTTTGCTTTTTGACTCTCTTTTATCTAGCCTCAGCTACCCTTACCCAGAAAACTCGAACACATTTTGGAAATTCTTAAACTAATTCAAATTCATTCCATTTCCAAACTATTCTCTTCCAATAAATTCCCTCTAAATGTTTACCACCACTTCATCATTTTCTTCATCCATTATCAACCACCAAAAACCTCCATGGCATCCACCAAAGCTACCACCTCCAAACCTTCCAAAAGACCAAGAATCAACATAATACCACCAAAACAACTATTCATTGATCTCATTATTGATGATACCAAAACTGCTTCTCCAAAGTACCAAGTCTTATCACTAAGTGCCCCAAATGCACCCTCAAAAACTCCATCCATCGTAGCCACTTCTTCATCCTCCATTGATTCCAAACTCAAATCACCAATAAATCCACTTGACATCTAATTCAATACTCCATCACCTTCAATTCCCTCACCACCTCTCTTTGGTCATCCTATTTCTTGGAATCTACTTGAAGCACATAGAGCAACATGCTTGTGTTGCATCCACAACCGTAGACTTATCCTTGGCTTAAGTGAAGAGCTTCAATATATGTTCTCCTATATCCAGCACATGCTTTCCACACCACACCACCAATTCCCCGCCACCACCACCACCACTTTCTCCAAACTAAACATAATCTATGTTTAGTTACTCATGTTTCAAATAATTTTCAACCAAACTTTTTGCAAGCAAGTCTTATGGAATTCTAGTAATATTAGTACCTTTGTAGTTTAATTTTATGTATGTTGTATTAGTATGCTTCAAGCATATTATTTCAATTTGATGTATGCATGATCGTGTCTTATACATAATTTTTATGTTTAACGAATGGTCTTTAGTCTTATGTTTTTAAGAATGCACTTGCTTGTCTTTAAATTTTTAGTTGGTTAAATGACTCATATCTATAAATGTTGAGTCTAGTTGACATATATTTGTGATTATTAGTTTACACAAATTCCTTGACACTTGTCAAACATTATCAACACGCTCTAGTATCTTTCCTCTTTATTTGCTATATGTTAGAAATGGTTATTTTGTTTTTCTAACTCGTTTTTGTAGCAAAGTTACCATAGCTCGATTCCTTGGCGCCCTCAAACTAGGGGGAGTATACATCAAGAGGGAGCGATTTTTCCATCGATTTTACGCGTTTTCATCTGTGAAGCCTTTTTGATTCTACAAAAAAGGGAAGAAATGGAAATAAAACTCACTAAATACTTGTTTAAAAATAATTTTACATTTAATGAGTTTAGATCTTGTAATCATAAAAAAAAGGAGATTGTTGATAAAAATAATGCCTAAAAACGTTATTAATATTTTTTGACCTCACTACGTTTTGATGATTACAAAATCTAAAAACACTCAATGAAAAATTAAACGTAAACAAGTAATTAGTAGTAAATTTTCATTTTGAAAATTTAATCCCTTAAAGTTATGAATAAATAAATGCTTAATCCATTTTATGATTAAATGAATTTTTGTTCAAACTTGCATTTTTTATAAAATATTGTAAACATTTTTATAACTTTTACAAAACATTTTCTACATTTAAAAGAAATGTTTTATTCAAAATAAATATTTTGAATTCAATTTTCTACCTTAAAACGGCTAGAAATGTTTCAAAAAACACATCCCTTGGAAAAGACAAAAAAGGGAACGTTTGAGCCCGGGCGGCCCCCTTAGTGATAAGGGGACCGGCCATGGAGCTAAGGGGGGCGGCCAAGCCAAAACGCTTCCAGTTTTACCTATAAATAGCAGACTGTTCCCCACTGATTTTCTCACCTTTTGCACTCATTCTTTTCTGTCTAAAATCAGTCCATACATCACCTACAATCCTTTAATCATTTAATCATAAGCTTTTATTTCCAAATGATTCAAGCTTAAATCCTCAAGTGCAAGAGAAGAATACTTCTTATCATCAAGTCAAGAAGTATTGTAATTTTGTTTTTGTTATTGTGAAGTTGTATTATATCTTTCAAATCATTTGTGTATATTATGAAGGTGTGTATTGTAGTTGTGCGTAATAGGTAGATTGTGGTGATCATTGAAAGTATAGTTAGATCTTGGTGATCATAGTAAGTAGTGTTAGATTGGTGTGATCGTGGTAGTGTCTAGGTGAAGTGAAGTGAAGTTGTAAAGTGAAGTAAAGTTGTGAAGTGAATTAGAGTTGTGAAGTGAAGTGAAGTTGTGAAGAGAAGTGAAGTTGTGAATCGTAGTGAAGTAGTGCGGTTAGTATTTAGTCCTCAAAATACAAAAGTTGTGATAGATTGGTTCTAGCTAGGATTAGACATTTAGCTTAGTGTCGGAAATCGGTGTAAGCTTATTTGTGTACGGTTTGCTCCGCCTAAAAAGAGTTTGTTGACATAGTGAAGAGAACTCTCGAGTTTGGTGCTCGGGGAGTGGAGTAGGGCGAAGAGGTGCTTCGTTATCGAACCACTATAAATCCTTATGTTGTGGTTTGATCTTTCGAACTCTTATCTCTTGTCTTTCATATCATTTATTTACTTACTTGTATTGTTCATATTGTGCACATATTGAGATCACATAAAGTTGAACCTAAGTTTTTATAAACAAACTATACATCAAATTAAAAAGCGGTAAACTATTCAACCCCCCTTCTAGTTTTCCACAACAACTTCACTTCACAACTTCACTACACTTCACCTAGACACTAATAAGATCACCCCGATCTATCTAAACTCTTGACGATCACCACGATCTAACTAACCTTCCTACGATCACAACAATCTAACTACTATACACACCTTTCACAATATACACAAATGATTTACAAGATATAACACTATTGTAACTATGTTACAAGAACACACTAAACTATAATACTTCTTCACTTGATGTTAGGAAGTATTCTTCTCTTGTACAATAAACAACTAAAAAGATTGTACAAATCAGAAATAGATTACAAGATGCTAAAGATCGTCAGAAAACTATGCTGAAACTAGACGAAAACCTTTAAAATTTCAAGTTGGAGATAGAGTTATGTTAAAAGTCTCGCCTTGGAAAGGCGTAATTCATTTTGGAAAACATGGAAAACTAAGTCCAAGATACATCAGGCCATTCAAAATCCTGGCTAGGATTGGTCCGGTAGCATATAAACTCCAACTACCGCAAGAATTAAGTGGAATCTATAATACCTTCCACATGTCAAATCTAAAGAAATATCTGTCTGACGAAAACCTTATCATCCTATTAGATGAAATCAAACTCGATGACAAGTTACATTTTATAGTAGAACCTGTTGAAATAATGGACCGAGAGGTCAAACAGTTGAAACAAAGCAGAATCCCCATTGTTAAAGCACGTTAGAATTCTCGCCGAGGGCCAGAATATACCTGGGAAAGAGAAGATCAAATACGACAAAAGTATCCACATCTCTTCTCGGGCACATAAAACTAAATCACGAGGATGTGATTCCTCTAACGGGTGGAAGTTGTAGCAACTTGTATAATTTAGGTTAATATTTAACTATTCATTTTCACTTATTATTATCTTGATTTTAAATGATATTACTTATATAAGTAATTATGTAAATTCAATCGCGTAATTATGTAATTATGTAAACAATATTAGACTATGATTAGTCTAGGTGTTCTAGACATTTTATTTTCTTATAGTCATATTTTATATGTACTATCGCTATTTTGCTATTTTATGTAAACATTGTACGTTTTACATTTTACGCAAATTTAAACCTACATTTATAGGTTTTAACAACGTTTATGTACTCCGTTAAACTTATAACTCATCTAATATACTTAATTAGGGTATATTGATAAGTTTTAACATTCTTATAAGCATAGTACTTTTATGTTACCCGACTTTAAGTTTTGTGACTTAACGGCTTAACATTAGTAATTACCGGGACCAAATTATACCTCGTAGGGCAATAACTTCACAATGAAGCAAATCAACACACACCTCAATAACTTCACAATGAAGTAAATCAACACATACCTCAATAACTTCACAATGAAGAAAATCTGCACACACCTCAATAACTTCACAATGAAGCAAATCAACACACACCTCAATAACTTTAAAATGAAGCAAATCAACACACACCTCAATAACTTCACAATGAAGTAAATCAACATACACTTCAAGCTTGAGGTGGCATGTATGTCTAGTCACAAGGCCACATGGCTTTGTTTAAGCCTACTAAGTCTTATATTAAGACACATAAGCATGTAACATATAAGCATATAAATCTCTAACTTCACCATTAAGATACTTTGCACATAAGAAAGAAATATCTCTTGTTTGTCTCCTCTCCCATCCGTACACAACATATTCACCACCACAATTGAAGTTTTAATTCAAGCTCCAAAATATACTACAAAGATGAAGACCTAGGTGTGTATTACATAGTACAAGTATTGCTTTGAAGATTTCAAGGTTGATATAAGAGAAACACAAGATTAAAGGCTGAACTAAAAGGCCAAGTCAAGAACTCTCTAAGTTTATAACAAGTTTGGTTGAAGATTGAAGACTAAGTTGGTGGTTAGAAGACTTAGGATAGTGGTTCTTGTGTTTCCATCCAAAAATTTATAAGACTATGTTTAGATTTCATGTTTTTCCATTCCTTTTGATATACTACATACCTTGTGCAAGTTTTATAAGTAATATGACATGATTATGTGTTGTACATACTTGTTAAATCATAAAAATGCAATAATATTTATTTATATGATGATTGTATTTGTTGCAATTATTACTATAACTCTGAAAAGTTGATTGTCCATTACATAAACCTATTAATTCACTCAACTATTATGTTGACATTTTGGCATGTTTTATCTCTGGTCCTTAAGGTATAAACGAGCATACACTAAAAGCGCATAGAAATGTTTTGAAGACCTTGCATAACATTATCATTCGATAAAGCTTTAAATTTTATTATTTACTACATATGTACATTATGAAACTTGTGAAACCTTGTATCAAACTCTGATATTTTGTATTACCCGAATGATAATGTATTTCAAAACGTCTCATTGAGAGTCATTTTCTGTAACTTGTACTGTGTCATGAAATAGTACCCTCGTCTAGCTTCTGCTGCTATTCAAAACAAGGGGTGTTACACCTGTGTCATTTTCTATCTCTGGTATGGTTGGGAAATTTGCACATTGCAATGGGAATATAAAAAGTAGTCAAAACTCATGTATTTTTACTACCATCACAATTATTGGTAGATTCAAAGAATGAAAAATTATTAAAGAAAATTATCCAGAGTTATTATGATCGTGAAGATGGTGAAATTACACCGAGATTCGTAGTATAGTATTGTTTAAAAAATCAAAAAATTAGAAAATTGCAACAAAAAAGAAAGAGGAAAATTTGAAGATAGTCGGTTCGTTAAAGCTTAAACCGATGGTATTATTTGAAGAATCGAGTATTCGTTGATACGTGGTTATAAATCAACGATGTAAAGTTTTGTATAGAGTGGTAGATATCGCCACTTGTCTTTGTAAAAGTATGTATAGTATGGGATGATTAGGAGTTGACCGTTACGGGAACGCCAACTTAGGTTGTTGTTTTTTATCTATGATCAAGAGTTTGTGTATATAGTTGTGTCTTTATCATGGTAACGGTCGGGAAAGTATCTAGCAACTTGTACCTTATCAGTTTAGACTTAGTCTATTTGTTTTGTAAATTTTTATTTAACAACAATTATTTCCCTTTCCTAATCACTAACACTTAGGTTTTATTCGAATGAGGATGCGAGCGATCACATGTGTCTATTCCGTCGTTATGGCCGTGTATGTGTGGTTTTTTCCGCCTTGTTGTTTTATTACTTTTTGGTGAAGATTAGAAGATCCATACCCTGTATCACTACTAGTCCTACTCTTTAGCTTATTCGAGTTAAGGTTTGAATGCAGTCATATGTGTCCTATCCCATCGTTATGGTGTGTATGTATTCCTTTGTCACCATTATGGAAGATTGGTACGGTAGAGACTAGATAAAGTGGATCAAACCCTTTAACCCTTTAAATAAAAACCTAGTTTTACCTTTATAAACTTGTTCTCCTAGCTCTATTGTGTGGGAGATATGTAATCCCTTGCCAACTTATGATAGAATACGACAGTCACGACTGACCATTGAGTGAAATATTTACATGTTACCACATACATTAGTTGAAGTGATTTGATGTTTTCATGTTTTCTATTCTTCTTATTTCGTGAGGTTGTTTGGTTGTGTACTAGTAATGCACGAATTAAATGCTTTGGATACATTTTCATAAATTTTCTAAAGGCTACTTAAGACAAGTAGGATTTAAGGGGGGATATTTGATGACCATCAAATAACTACTTTTTATAGCATCGTATTCTCCCATTAAAATACCTTATTTGTATAATTATTGCAAAGAATTGTTACTTAATCGTTTATATTTAAGATTTACAGTAATTATGGAGTACTTGGTGAAGATTAGCTAAAAGGCATGCATTTTGGAGCTTAAATGAAGAGTTCAAGAAAGTCTACTGATCTGACAGCAAATAAGCCGTATTATTCTAGACCTATATGACGTATCCAAGACTTGGAAGAATTAAAAGACCATTGCCTGACTTTGAAGAATACGCCGTATGCACATCAATGATACACCGTATATAATATATTGGTCAACGAAGAAGAACCAACTGGTTTTACCTTAATATGCCGTATCCATCAAGAAGATATGGCGTATTCGTACCTATACTTCACAGATAACCACGAAGGATTAAAGAACCAATACGTTGTATCCTGAAGGATTATTACGCCGTATCGAAGGTCAAACACTAGAATATTCTAAAAGATATCAATCGTGGTCCTTACTCCAAGAAATCCCCAATACGCCGTATGCCACATCGCTCGATATGGCGTATCGACCTTTTTCCAGACTCTATAAATATAACACCCTAAACTCAGTTTTGGGTATGCAAGTGAATCCTTAAACCACCAAATCGACCAAGAGATGAATAAAGGAGCATAAAAGGTCAGAAAAGAGTCTCAAGATCATAGGAAAACTCTTGTAATCTTCGCGCAACCAAATACAAGTTCGGTTAAGGTTTCTTTTCTTTAATCGTTCATATATGAAACCGTGTGTATTTTTACAATGACTATCGGCTGATACCTTTAGGTATCAGCCATGTTTATGAAGGTTTAATGTTTGGTTTGTTTAAATCGATTGCCTTAATTTATCGTTGGTTTGTTGATTATGTTTATCATTTATACTTGTTTACGTGCTTAAGTATGTGACCTATCATTCAACTGGGTCTAGTCCTACATATTTAATGCACTGCAACTTTAGTGTTGTATGGGCGTAGGCTAAGAGTTTGGGATAGCTCTCCATATCTACATGTAAGTTAGTAAAGTCTTCATGAGCTAAGGTTTAATAAGATCACCATGTAATAACCCCCCTAAGGAAATTATAATCAGCAAAAAAGATGCTTTTTGCGGATACATTTAATTGTGACAGAATTCGACATGTCTAGGTTTTAGGAAGAAGTACCGCCTAAATCTAGGAATGATATGCCGCCTTGAGATAAGCACTCATTGCACTAAATAAACAAACCTTTGTTTTATCATATTATTTATGGTTGATATGTTTTCCTTACATTAGTTCTTGACCGCTCTTCTATCGTTTGTTATTCTTCTTGTGTGAGTTTATTGCTTTACTTGTCATCAAAACCCTAGGTTAGATTACAAAACCATGTCAGTCTCTTAGGCTAAAACCCCATTATCATTAGTTTAGGTTTAACTTAGGTTTAACATAAATTAGATTAATTTAGTACTAACATAGATAACTAAAATACTAGTAGACTTAGGAATTAACGCACTCGCTCTTAGTGATCAACACCCTACTTACCAACGAAGCTACATCTGATCGGGTACACTGCATGTTAGAGTGTTGTTTTTAGGTATAGTTGGCAAAAAATAAATAGTAAAACTTGATACATAAAATACCTACGCACAACGACACATCATTTAGTTTATAGGAAATTAGCAAAATGGTTTACGATCTGACAACAAAATAGTTTATAAGATGACATCCAGGTGGTTTATAACATGATAGGTCATAGCAAGAATAAGAATATCTAAAAAAACGTAGAAGTGGTCAAAGAAAATGACAGCAAAGATTTATTTGTTCTAACAGATCGTGAATTAAAAGACTATAGAGAGTCATTTGTTGAATTAATCATTGCAAACGAAAGAAAAAATTGATCATAATAACAGTAGATAAAAGTAAGCATCAAGGGTATCAAAATATAGTAACGGTCAAAATAAATGAACGTAAGGAGATTCGATCGACAAAATGAACGTAGAGAGTCGTGATTGATTTAGTTGGCATGTTTCCATGCAACGGAATTCGTGACAACACATATATTTCAGAGGTACGATGCGTGTGGAAACTAGAAGGATGGGGGTTGAATAGTTTACAGGTTAATTAGCGTTTTAAAATTTTACTTCAAAATTGTTAGATTTGAGTATATGCTTAATCAATCAACAATATGAACCAATCAAGATAACTATCTACTTGTAATAACTACACAAACAATATATGAGAAACACAAACGATATAAAGAGATAAGGGAAAGAACGATCAAACCAAGACACCAAGATTTATAGTGGTTCGGCTATGAAGCTCTTTTTCACCATACTCCACTCCTCGAGTATCCAACTCAAGATTTTACTATGTCAACAAGCTCCCTTCCGGTAGAGAAAACCGTTTACACGTTGCTTACTTTATTTTCCGACACTAAGCTAAATGTCGAGTCCTAATCTTAGCTAGAACCAATCTACCACTTTACAAATACTACCTAATCACAAGATCTACAATATCGGATTTACACACTATCTGATTCACACAATCACACAAGATAATCAAAATAGAGATTTGGATCTTAGAAGAAGAGAGGAGAAATCACTTATCTATAACACTTCGTTTCTTGGCGAATACGAATGTTCTTCTCTTGCACTTGATAGAAGGAGAAAGAAGGTAGAAGATGAGATTTGATCACTTGAAATAAGACTAAACTATGTTAGTGATCAATTAGTAAGAGAAAGAAGGTTTTTAGAGAGAGAACGATAGCTGAAAAATTCATGCAAAGAAGTCTATTTTTCTGTTGAGAGTAGTGCAGTATTTATAGCTAGGAAATCCTAACGGCATCTAGTGGCGGTCTTGACGGTCCTAGATATATCTAGGGGCCACCTAGCCACTAAGGGGGCCGCCACTAGACTGACGCTTTGATTTTTGTCTTTTTGTAGGGAAGGTTGATCCTAATATGTTATTTTTTATTTTGGGGGGAAAAACTGAATTCAAATTTTATGTTTTTAATTAAAACATTATTTTTATTAATAAAACTATTTTGTGTATTTTGAAAAAAATAGTTTTGTAGAAATATGATGGTTAAGAAGAAAATTATTTTCTTGATCACTAATCATGTTTAATGATTTGTTTATTCATACCTTAAGTGATTTATGTCGAAATAGAAGTTTACGATTAATAACGTGTAAATGTTTATTTTTATCGTGAATGTTTTTACATTTTGTCATCTTCAAAACGTAGAGGAGTAGAAAAATATAAATAACGTTTTTAGGCATTATTTATATTAACAATCTCCCCCTTTTTAATGATGACAAAATATAAACTCATTTTAGATAAAAATAAATTTTCAAAGTTATTAATGACTTTTAATCCATTTCTCCTCTTTTTTGTCAAATTCAAAAAGGTTGATCGTCGAATTATAAAGAGAAAGAGATCGACGCTGCCAAGACTCCCCCATGATGTATACACCCCCTCGCTTGGGGTACCAAGGGATTGAGCTTAGGATGTTTTGCTACAAAACCAAGTTAGAAATACAAGTGCAGGAAAATATTTCTAACAAGTAGCAAGATTACGACAAATACTTAATAAGATAAATTCATTCATAAATATAAAATTCATACAATAAGGCATAAATTGCTAATAATACTAATAAATGACAAGACAAATTCATACATAAACGGTATGAATACTACAAGATAAATTAGCTAAGCATGTCATAGAAAGACTTTTAAACTTAAAGCTACACTAGTTGATTCTTGATGTCTAGAAGATGGCATAACCAAACGATAGGTTGTCAATTATTTAGATAAATTAAACATATGAGAATGTTTAATCATTGTAGGGTGATAAAGGAGAGGTAGGTGAAGCACAGTTTGGTTGTGTGTGAGCTTAAGGAATGGGGCGAGTAAGAAGAAACTGAATGAAATTAAGCTCACTCCTTATTGATTGAAATTTATTTTGGGTGTACATGCAACAATGACAAAACCCCCAATGAAAGTTGACTTGGTCAATAGTAGCGGGATGGATTAAAGGAGGTGATAGAGAGCGTGTAGAGGGTGGAACTTGAGAGTAGGTATTAGTTGCATGATGGAGATTTATTTCAAGGAGTTGAGAAATTTGGTGGAGTTTATTCACCATTTGTTCCCTATTTGGATTGTTGGTAGGTGGTGAAGATGAAGGTGAGGCATTTTGAGATGGAGGAGGAGATCTTGGTGTAGGTCCCCCCCCCCCCCCCCCTCCTTTACTACGCTTTCACAAACTTGTCTTGTCGAAAAATTCCTACGGTCTTCCCCCCACCTTGTGAGGGAGTTTTGAAAGAGGGTTTGAGCAAGACATTGATGAACAAGATAAAGAGAAGAAAAGAGGTGGAGAGGATGATGAATAATAGAGGATATGTTATGGTTTAAATAATGGAAGAGACTAGAGGGAAAGTGTGGAAAATATAGCTTAAAAAAAAAAAAGCATGCGCATGTAAGTGAAAAAAAGGTACAAGAGATGGTTTTGTATAAAACAGGATAATCTGCCAGTTGAAACATTAAGGTAGGAGAAAGATCCAAAGTTTTGTTAGAAAAAAAGAGGAGGGAAGAACTGGAAATTTCGTTCCATCCTTGTGTCACACACCGCCAAGGCGGAGGGGAAAAGGAAACACGAGGCGTAACAAGACTAGGCATCATCACAAAAACATTGATGTCAATAATAGGAATGTCCCTAAAATTGCAAATTATATTGAAAATTAAAGTGTTATGACAGATTACACAAACACCACAGGGGGTCTTGTATTGAGGTTAATCGCACACACAATACATTGACATAGAAAATAAATCCAAACTAAACAACAAATCAAAATATCTGAAGTACGAAAATATGCAATGAAGACTCCAGAAAAGAAGACTCCATCATGCAATTACTAAAGTCTCTCTATCCACGAATCTTTACATCCTTAACTTGGCTATGCTCACCTGAAAATAATGCTTAAAAACATCAACACAACGGTTGTTGAGAGTCATAGGTTTACGACACACAATTCAAACTTTCAATCAATTAATGTGATTAATAAAACAGAACATAGCAGGACAGTTAAGCTAACTATTATACAGGCTAACATGCATACGTACAAAACAACCATAACTAGGACGAAACGTGTCCCCCGATCCAAGCTACAAAGAATATCTCATAGTAATGGGTAGGAACGTTACCCTCGGTCCAAAGCATACAACATTTGGGTAGGAACGTTACCCTCGGTCCAAAGCACACAACATTTGGGTAGGAACGTTACCCTCGGTCCAAAGCACACAACATTTGGGTAGGAACGTTAACCCCGCTCCAACAACGCATAACATTTAGCTATATAATAGCTACATAAAAGTCCATGCGTCAATTAAACCACATAATCATAGCAATTAAAATATTTTAAGACCTTTGCATCATTTCCATCCCAAGAAAAACAAAGTAAAAAATGGGACTATGA
>BQNB010043559.1:7723-45439 GCA_026074375.1 Tanacetum coccineum | reverse complement strand
GATTTGCTATGTGATAAGTGGCATTAGGATAGCCCTTGTTTTTAGCCTTTGTTTGTTATAGTTATGATGATCTCATCGGTCATATAACTACCCCCACACCCTTGCTATGCACTCATTTTTAGTGCAAGATACCCCTGGTACACCCCTCAGCCTTTTCACGGTTCTCGTAATTTTCTGGTGGATTTTGGATTACTAATGAAAAGCATTGTTTACACCCCACCAAAATGTTACACCTAAATCGCATTAGCCTTCCTTGTATGTACTTATTTTTACTACATTATTGTTATCACAATTGTTTAACCCTATTTAATTGTTTACTTGATTATATGGTTGCTAAGTTGAGTCTATTATTAATGTATATAATTTTGGGACGATTGGGATTCATGATAGTTTTTATTATATGAATAAATGGGGAAGAAAGTCAAACTATTACCCCCCATATCTGTCTAATATGCTCCATGTTTTGTTGATTCTTCTAATTCGGGTCATTAGTTAGTTTATTTCTTAATATTAAAAACTTAAGTGAAGGGGTGTTGTTATAAACCCTAAGTCATGTATATTTATTTATTTTCAGCAGATGGCAGGGCAAAAGTGTATATAAAAATAAAAATAAAAAAAGAGAAAAAAATGAAAAAAGCAAAAAAAAAATATGTTAGAACATACGGACTACCATCTTACTATTGTTTATGTCAAGAAAGAGTAAAGAAAGGAAAAGAAAGAGTTTGAGGTATAGTTATGTTTATTTGTCCTAGTTTTTGTCGAGTCTTGGCTTAGCAATGCTTTTTATATGTATTATTGTAGATAACCGTGTTTCCTTTACCTTACACCTTACGTTACAACCCTTTGAAAGACATATTTGATAGTAATTCCTAGGTGCTTACGCCAAAGTAGTGGAGGTTTTGATCCTTTATCAAGCTTATAGTAATCTATATACTATGACATGTAGTGAGTGTTTCTTTTTCCCGTTTCCTATTTTGTTATAATTCATTATTACACTGAGTGAAAGAAATAATCCAAACACTTATGTGAGTTGCTAGTATATCATTTCCGTGCTTTTAATTACGAGGTCAATCCGGTTATGCCATAAATTATCTTTATTGAGTAGGTTAAATGCCCCCAACTTAGCTATTTACTAGGTAAAAAAATCCATTTGCTTGAGGACACGCAAATCCTAAGTGTAGGGGTATTTGATGAGCTGTCATTTTATACACTTTTTTGAGGTCACTTAACCCCCAAAATCATGCAAATATGCTAAAATATTGTACTTAATCGTTTCTTTTTTATGTTTTAGCATTTGGGAAGCATTTGGAGGAAAAGCACGTGACTTGGGCTCGATTCGGGAAGAAACTGGACAAAAACACAACACTTCAAGCGTGCGACTTCCATTTTGACGCCTTCACCAAAAGTGCCTAGAAAGTGGGATTTTTAATCAAAGTTGTGACTTCTTAGGTTCTGGAGACGGCGTCAACATCAACATGAAGAGTGACGGCGTCACACTAGTCGACAAAGAGAAGCCCATAGAAATTTAGCGGGCCGACGACGTCAGGAAACCCTAGTGACGCCGTCAGACCTGATTTCCTATATATACAAACCTTATTTTTCATATTTTAGTGTGGAAAATGTAGAGAAAAAGGAGTGATAGATATCAAAACATATGCTACACAATATAGTTTGAGAGAGAGAGAGTGTGTGTAAGTGACGTAAGGAAAGGGATATGAGAAGAGAGAAAGAAAGAAATATTAGATTAAGAAAGAGAAAATCATCACCCTAATTCCTTTCCTAAGCCCTCCTTTTATAGTAATGAAGGAGGGACTTGTAAGCAATTAGGGTATAGTACTTATTACAACATAGTCCTTCGTTATTTGCACTAATTAATCCCTAGACTATTAATACTAGATAAATGGCTATGTAATCAACACTTTTCTGTGTTTCTAACAATCTCCCCCTAAGGGGTGATTGCATAGGCCTTACAAAAGTACGAGGATTAACAGTCTTGGGTCTTCCTCTAACATACTCCTCTAGCCTCCTGAGCTGCTCTCTGTGCTTGAGTGTCTTGCCAATCTTGTCAACCATCTCATTTGATTTCTCGACATCTTTATTGGTACAGGCTCTTCCCTTTAACCTTTTGTTACCAGTGCCCAGCTTGTTCTTTTTCACCATGTCAACCAGGATTTAACAAATCTTGATAAGAGTACCATCACATAATTACTTCACTTCACTTAGCTTCATAAAGGATTTGACGTTGTGTTGGTTGAGATACACAACTCCTTTGTGTGTTCCACACATTGTGAATGGTATCTTTTGGTCAATTCCTTCGAAGAACATCATAGGTTTGGTAAGGTTGAGAGTTTGCTGATAACTTTCCACTCCTGACTGAATATCTTCAATCATGTTTTGAATCACGACTTTTCTGATGAATAGGAGAAGTGCATTGTTGAAGTCTTTCACAAATTATAATGGGAGATAGCGAAGTTTATCTTGGACTTGGAGCAAATACATGTCTTCAACATCATTTAAGCTGAGTCTAGGAAGATCTGCATAGCTGAATTCATATTCTTTGTCATCAGATCTTCTGACTATAATTGATGTTAAGAAACCATAACCCTATTTCTTCTTTACCATAATAAGAACAACTGACTTGATCCTTAAGTTTGAGTAGACGTTTCCTTCAGTTATGGTACTCATTTCTGCTTTGAAGAAGTCAATTATGTTATCTTCCTAATGGTGAATACCATTAAGGGCTTCAAAGATGTAACAATGAGTGTCTGTGCACCATCTATCAGAGATTATATCTTCTATACCTTCTTTGTAGTATCTGGCAGCATAATGCTTGGTGATAAAAGTAGTGTATTTCTCTTTCGTGCTTAAACACATAAGGTAGTAGAAATCATTGTTCTAGAAGGATGTGGTTTTGTATTTTTAGACATGTGTCGTTTAAACGATCTGGGTTTTGACACTTCATCTTCATCAATGTTCCACTTTGCTTCTGTTAACACTGCTGCTTTGAGTTGATCAACATGGTATTCGAGTTTCACATCATTCTTGTACTGTTGCTTCAGCCTTTCTAATCATGCACCTTCAAGATATGTTATTATAAGCTCGTCCTTCTGGATAAGTACTTTAAGCTTCCTTGTTATAGCGACAGTGAATGGTCCAAGAATGTGATTCTCATTTTGATGAATATCTGATTTCAATAGTAGATCGAGCCATGTCGTTCTCCTTATAGCATTAGTTGACCCCGACTTCTTTGGAGACCATTCTGGATTGGGATGATTCTAAATATTTTCATCTTCTTGGTCTAGGGGTTAGATGGTAGGAGTGTCAACTTGTGTGTGAACCACGAGAGATTTGTTTCGCCTTGATGATCTAGTAGAAGGTTCACCAACATCCTTTCTTCTTTTCTTCCTGTTCTCCCTCTCACAATTATTTGGAGGCACCTGATTATCGTGAGACCTTTTGTGAAATGATGGTTCTGCATCTTGAGCATTAAGTTCATCTTGATCGAGAGTGATGGATTCATAAAGGGTTTCATAAAGTTACTGATGAATAGTATGAGTTTCATTTGACTTATTCAAGTGAATTCGGTTTAGCAACTTTAACATTAAAATCCATTTCTGAGAGATCATCAGTGGAGGTGGATGATTGAGTGAATAGATTGATTTAGTTGTGTTAGTGCAAATATTACAATATTTAATCTATACGATATATTATGTTTTGGTAATGACAAACATGTGACTTGTAATACGTAACGTAAAGTGCGCAAGTTACTCGTAATCACAAATCATCAATGCATACATGCATCAACATCTCTAGACGTCTCAAGTATGCATCAAGACGGACATTGGTTTACACCCGACGTAAATCACATAAGGTATGTACAAACAAGCATTAAACTTGTAGGATGATCAAAGAAATAAGTTTTTGTCGTAAACTTTACCACTTTTATAAATGTTACAAAATAATTTTTTCAAAAATTAATTAGACAAATTATTTTTTTATTATAAAGAAATGTTTTATGTGGTAATTACTTCAAAATTCAAAATCTGTTCTTTCTTCCCACCCAAACATGTTAAACTTTACCATACCAGTTTTGTCACCACAAAAAGACAAAAACAGGAGCGTCTGTCAGGGCAGTCCCTTAAATAGGCTGGCGGCCCTCTTAAATACCGGCAGCCACCTAATATATCTGGCACCGTCGTTTCCTGACAGGCCGTTTTTCAGCTCTAATAAATAGTGGGTCACCTCCAACTATTTTCACAACCCTTTTCACGAATTTTTTCAGTAGTTTCTCTCTCTAGATCTCACTAAATTTTCTAAACCTTTGATCATTTAACTTGTTTAATCTTGTTTAAATGTGATCCAATCTTCTATCCTTTCCTTCTTCCCTTAAGTGCAAGATACGAACTTTCGTCATCGTCAAGAAACAAAGTTATGTAGTCAGTTAGTCTCGATTTGTAAATATTTTACCTATAGATCGGTCCCATGTCTTCCAATATTTAGTAGTGTGTAGATCCGAATGGTGTGTATATTCGGAAGGATTGATTATGTGTTGGTTAGTATTTTAGGCCTCAAATTACATTGGTGATGTGGTAGATTGGTTCTAGCTAAGATTAGGACTCGACATTTAGCTTAGTGTCGAAAAATAATGTAAGCGACGCGGTTTATGTGTTTAGGCCATAAAACACTAGGTTTGTTATGTTGGGCCATAAAACATAACGGGTTTGGTTGTACCCGAAGAAGGACTCGACATCTAGCTTAGTGTCGGAAAATAATGTAAGCTTGGTATAAAGGTTTCTTCCACGCCAAAAGGGAGCTTGTTGATTAGTGAAGTAACTCTCGAGTTGGATACTCGAGGAGTGGAGTAGGGCGAAGAGGAGCTTCGTGACCGAACCAGTATAAATCACTGTGTCGGTTTGCATTTTCTTTTACCCTTTGCTTTACTTATTTCTTTACATATACCGCTTTACTTTTATACTTGCATTGTGATCATGATTGTGTGAATGGTTGTGTATATCTTGTTAGTTAAGGTTGCGTAGATCTTTGTGCTAAATATTGTGAGTATGGTTATATTGTTAGAATATGCGTTAGCTATTGTAAACCTATTATCGACACTTCTCATATTGCGTCAAACTTAATCGGGTAATTGATTCAAAAGATTTAAAGTTTTTTAAATGGAAACGTATTCACCCCCTATACGGTTTCCACAATTGGTATCAGAGTCACGTCGCTCTAGTTTTCAAAACAAATGGTTTTTAAAATAGAGTACGATCCATGTATCAAATTACCCATGAAGGGGATTAAATATGAAAAGTGTTTTGTTGTTTGATTTGTACTAGTTTTGTTATTAAATATACTTTGTATACTAGCTTGAAGGAAAATTTTCTCAAAAGAACTTGGAAGTGCCAACTTATGTTTGTCTAAGTCGTAAGAGTAGAAATGATGTCTAGAACACAAAATATATGAGCTGAAACAACTTTTTAAAGTCCTATGTTCTACAGTCACCAAATGATTTTGAACAAAAAACGGGTTTTTTGGTCACTGATGACGGTCCCATAAATGTTAGGGCGCCCCCATATATATCTGGGGGCCGTCACCTTTATGGGCGTCCTGTCTGTTTCGTCAGTTTTTGGCAAACTTCGAAAAATCATATAAAATCAACCGTAAGTCCGTAGAAGTCGTGCCACCCGCCATTTCGAAGATAATTGAGTCTACTTTCTTTTAAAGGAACTTCCAAGATTTCATTCTTAAATTAAATAAGTCAGAAATGCAAAATACTACATAGTGGTCAAAACTTTATGTTTCGTTTTGACGTAAAACTTGTAGTTTATTTTTTCTTTCAAGCCAAGCATTTCTAGTCAATGTATCTTTGAAAAATGGTACATTTATATTTTCAAGACATTGATCTTGATTAATTTTTAAAATGGGGAGGAAATTATTTTATTTACGAATAAAATCAAGCTAAGTATACATCATTGTATTTAATACACAAAACGACGACGAATATCTTTATGTGCATGCTAAATGATTATGTGTATTTACTTGTATCGTATTTTTGTTAATAGATATTATTAAATGAGCATTGCTACTTGTAATTGAGCTACTTATTTATCTAAACACACATGCCATGTACACTATTTATTTTGTTAATAGTTTTTCGGATTATGCCTAATAGGAATTACGTTAGATCTCTTGTTTTAAGTTGCAAAATTGTGTGTGCACTGCATATAGGCATAGATTACTATATTTACAAGTGTTAAATAAACATTTTGTAGATCATTTTGAGTGTAGTAACCCATTTAAAAATGAGAGTTAAATAGTTTGTCAAGTGTGTGGAAAAATAATGTCCTAAGATCATATTTTAAAACCCATCATTAAAATATTTCCAACACATTATCTCTCTTCCAACAAAATGTCTAAATATTTTCATCATCTTGCGTTGTTTGACCTCGGGTTGGTTAAACAAAATAAAAGATTGTATTAATACATTGGTAATTAAGTAAATGAAAATATTTTTTTTAACTTTGCTTGTGCTTGCATTTGTTCTAACATACACACATAATTATATTCTTTTTATAAACGTATAGTATTTTACAAAAGATGTGTGTTGTATAAAAATGGTTAAGAAAATCATTAATATACTCATAAAATGTCAAAAACTATGCATACTATACATATCAACAAATAGTTTTTCGCACAAGCAAAATATATGACAATCTTGAAGTAAGAAATTAACTTGTCATTATTCATAACCTCACCTCACAACTAGTCTTAGAATTAATGGAACACACTATGAAAATCTTTATTTGTTTTCTTTTAAAAAGAGTGTTCGTGAGGGTCAAGAAAGATTTCGAATATATATCGATTCATTATTCAAATTATGATTGATATTATTGTCGAATCTAATTGACAAGTTTTCGAGTATGGACAAGAAATCGGATTCTTATTTGTCTAGCTTTAAGATTATATCAAAATATAACAAGAGATATTATCTTAAACCTACATACTCAATCACACTCGATTGATATGAAAATAACGACATCCCTTTCCAAGATGATAAGAATATGCATCAGATCATAACTCACACTTGTGTAGATGATGTCATATTGAGTCTACTTGTCCAATAGTTGTGTTCCAAATATTTGGCAAATATATGCATAAAATACACAATGAAGTAGGATTGACGACTTGAATATTTCATCCGAAATACTCAAGTAATTTACCTTGCAATGCAATTGGTAAAGTCGTTGTTTCCGAAAAGCCAAACATGAGCAAATGCACAACATATGTAACTTTGCTCAAACAATTCAAAAGCACAACTCAAAACTCAAACTATCTTCTTATCAAAACTCTCTCTTACTTTACCAAATAAGCATAATATTTCTTCCTCACCAAATGAGAACCCTTTAACCATCTAAGGTTAGGATTAGGAAGAATTGAACATATTCCACAAACCATTATCGTGCTTTCTTTCAATAAGTGATCGTAAGAGGATTTTGAATATGAAGATGATTATTATTCAAACGATAATCAATCTCATCATTCAATCTAATTACAAAATTAGAATATGAACATGAAATCGAGACTAGGATTTATCTAGATCACGGAAATATCAATCAAATGACCATAGATATTTTTCCGAGTCTACATGTTTAACCATCCTCGGTTATTACATGAAATCACGAAGTCGATTGTAAGACAACAAGATTAGTCATCAAATTGCAACTCACACTTGCAATGAAGATGTCTCATTGAGTCTAAAGTGTTCAAATGTTGTGTTATTAGCTATGGTCAAATTATACATGCTAAACTTAACACACTCTGAGTAGGATTGACGACTTATAAATTTCCATCAGGAAACTCATAAGTACTCCAACTTGATGAGCAAGACTTGGATGTCATTTTTGAAAACTCAAACCAAGAACCCTTATAACTTATATAAGCTTCTCCTAATAACCTAATTTCAACACCATCTCTCAAATAGTAGGAAAATGATCCTTGCCCAGATTTGGCATCTCTACGGATCGATGGATCCTTCGTCTTAGATTCATCTCCGGTTTAGGTAAATCTGCCCTATGGCATTAGATTTAAAACATCTTCTTCTTGTGAATCTCTTATGTTGATCCCAATCCTTGATCGATTCCTTAGCTTGTCTAAGGTTAAATTACCTTGGATAAATCCAAAATAACTTGTTGTAGAAACTTTGTATGTATACTAAAGTGTATGCGGAATCTACACCTTAATATCTAGAAGTATAATGAATAGAACAGTAATTGTGAATGAACAAAGATATAACCAAATGCTCCAATATTATTAGATCAATAATACGAGTACTCTTCACTAGTACTAGGGTTTACAACCTTGAAGCTTTTCTAAATCGACTTGAAAACTATGAAAACTTGTATCTCAACTAATGCCCTGGAGCCTCCTTTTATAGACTAAGGAGTCCTAGTCGGCTTACAACATATACAAAAAATAAACATCAAATTATAGAATATTATGATACAATCTATTCTATAATTATCTTCTAATCTTCATCTCCAAGTAATCCTTATCTTTTTACTCGTCTTTATCTTCTAACAGTAGCAATTCTTCTAACAGTTGTAATCCAGTAGCATAAACTTTTTGTACCAGCAGCACTAATAAACATAAACAATTGTAACATTAGTACTAGCAGTATTAATATATACTAACAGTAGTAACATTCGTTTTAAGCCTAGCAGTAGAAACTTAATACTAGCAGCATTAAATATATACTAGCAGCATTAAGTATATACCAACAGTATTAACTTAGTGCAGCAGTATTAACTTAAGCTAGCAGCACTAATCTTCAACAAACAGTATTGCTTTTGTCGAGCAGCACTAACCATGCATAAGCAGTATTAACCAAGTAAGAGCATCATTAAATCTTCCGTTTGCATAGTGTAGGCAGCACAAACATATGATGAGCAGCATTAAAATGCCAATAGCAGCCTTAACGAGCAATACTAACAGCTTGATATCATCCTTGACAGTATTAACCTTTAAGGACAGTAGCACTAATAATATTGACAGCACAAACTTCTCTTTTATCATCTTTGGCAGCAGTAACGATCAATATGCTCGAGCAGTATTAACTACTAGAAAAAGCCTAGCAGTATTAACTGCTATACGCTAGCAGTACAAACATCCACGAAACAACTAGCAGTACAAACCTGTTAACGATAAGGCTAGCAGTAGTAATGTTTTACCTTGGCAGTAGAAACATCAACGCGAGCAGTACTAACTTGTATTGGCAGTATAAAGTGCTTCTTCCTCCCATACCTTTTTGTGACACTTTTTAGCGTCAATAAAGCACCAATAATTACGATCACCATCAGTACTGTGTCTCGTGGCAGTAGTATTATCCAATTACCACTGTTAAGGATACCTTTTTTTTAAGTATCCAGACGACACTTTTAAAGTGTCACAAAACTATCACTAATCCGTCACTAATTCTGTTTACCAAAAACCAAAAGAAATTAATACCTTTTGCCTTCATAAATTCGCCAATAAAACCTTGTTAGATCCTAGATCGAGAGCCTCATGGCTCTGATACCAATTGTAAAAACCATATGATCGTTGTAAGCTTAATTTGTTTAGAACTTTAATCTAGGATGAACAATAACAAAGAACAATAGAATGCACAGCGGAATAAACATTAAGAACATTCTTTATTATTGCCTAACAAGGTTTCATCATCATCTTTATACAATGACTACTACAAGCCCCAATTCTACGTGATCAATCGTAGAACGTGTTATCTAAACTATAACAAGGAATCAAAGATCCTTGAGGCTAAACCAACCAAACCCTAGGCGTCTACAATTAGACTTGACGCCTAGAACACACACACACTTTCCTGGTGTTTACATCTTTGACACACAGAAAACTATATCTAGGGGTCTCTTTATATAGTAGAGTCCATCTAGATTTACAAGGGAAAACATAATTGTATAAGGAAACTAAATCTTTTAATTCTTTAATAAACTTCATCTTTATCTTCAAGAATCATATCTTTTAGAATCTTTTATCTTTTGTAGAATATCCTCCACCAGCTTGTAGAATTCCATAATTGTCATTTAAGTCCCTCTTGTTTCCTTTTCATTCATTGTTTTGTCTTATCAACTCAAAATATATTTCCCAACATCTTACTTAAAAGTCCAACATACATGTTACTTACCTTTAATAAATTATCATTATTTCTACAAAGAAACATTCACAAGATCCATTGAGGTAAGTAACCTTAATTGAATCTCTTGCTTAAAAGACATGCAAAGGTGCATTCTTTGAACACTCTCAACATAGTACATTACGCATTGTCACCCTTAAGCATACTCCTAGGTTCTAGATGATTCATTATCTCTTAAAATTACAACAACTTGCTTTCTCTCTCATTCAACCGTAGAATTCCACACATCTTGATTAGGATTATGTGAACCAGAATTAAAGCATGTTAGTTGAGTTATATTAGGCCCTAAGTGATAAGACAATACAAATTTTATCTTTGCTACACTTCATTAGGCAAATATAGGAATTCTATTTTGTCTAACATGAGAATGACTACTAGAGAATCTATTGCACTAGAAATTCAATTTGACCTAACGGTTGAATTGCTTCCAAGAGTGAAATTGGGTTCGTGGTATAACCCGTAAAAAAAATTGGTCGTGTTTAGCCTGAATTGAGAACCTCTAGTGATAGTCTTATATTCATTCTCTAATTTGATTAAATGGCTCTTCTTAAATATGCCTAATGATAGTCTACATCGATAGACTTTGTATTTCATTAAGAGTGCACACTAAGCAAGTAGAAATTAGGTTTTTCTTTAGTTATATATATGATTTCATGTCATTTCTCCCTTTTTGTAGAATAAAAAAGACATCGTTGAGAATTGCTAGTTAAATCGACGGAATAAATGCTCCCCTTTATGTGTGCTCCCCCTCGTTCGAGGGCACCAAGGAATCGAGCTATGGTTTCTTGGCTACAAAAACGAGTTAGAACAATACAAGTATTTCTAACATGTAACAAAAAGGAAAAATATGGCATAATAGCAATGCAACCAACAATAATCATCCATTAAAATTAAAATAGTGTGTGAACCACAATCATGCATACTTAAGGAAAATAAATATCATGCTAACATACATGAAGGTAGGACATGCTTTTAAAAATGATGGTGACAAATTATTTGAGAAACGCAAAACCATGAGTGTGATTAGTTTAATGAAAGATGGTGGAGGTGGCGGGATGATGTTGTTGGTGTTGAGAGCATGTGTTTGCAATATATGAAAACATTTATTGTGGAGTCATCTCTCAATCAAATATGAGAGTATGTTGGAATGCAACACAAGCTTGAATCACCATCGTGCCTCAAGAAGTTCAAGGAATGAAAGACCAAACAATAGGTGGTGAAGGTGATTGGAGTATTAAATTAGACATCAATAGGGTAAATGGTGAAAGGAGAGAGTGGATGCCTATGATGGCCTTTTCTTAAGTAGGTGGTGGTGGAGAAACACTTAGAGGAGAGATTTGATGGGTTTTAAGTTGCTATTGAGAAAAGTGATGTTGATTGAGGTTGGTGATTTAGTAAGAAGTCATAGAGGTTAATAAGTATCTTTGGTTGATGGTGTTTTGGAAGGTGCATAAGGAGCACTAGGTATGAGAGTTAAAGTTTAGTGATGGAGTTTTTGTGGTCATCTTGGTTAAATCCACAAACAATTGTTTTCGATGGTATGATGTTGAATTTTTGGTGCATCTTGGAGGCATTGGAAATGAAGCTCTATTGGATGCCATGGATGTGATAGTGGTTAGTGTATGATTTGGTGGATGAAGAGTTGGTGATGATCATTTGGAAGGGATTTTAAAGGAATAGAATGGATTGGAAGAAAGGATTGAATTTGAACTAGTTTTAGTTGTACCAAATTGGTGATCGAGCAATCAGGCAAAGATACTGAGACAGGTAAAAGAGGGTCAAAAAGCGGAAAAATATTGTTTTAAACCCTGATCTACTAGGGCGGATCCCTAATTAGGGGGCGGTCCCCCTTAAAGATAAGGGGCCGCCCGTTAATGAATTAAGTGGGGGCCGCCTTTGTTGCTCCATTTCTCACAGAAAAACCGATTTTTCCAGAATTATTTAGATAATTTCAGTTTTGTGTTATTTGCAGCAAGCCCTATTGAGTTGTATGGCAATTTAATCCATATAGCATGTAATAAACATCTCAAGTCATGAACCAAAGTAGCATAAAGTATTTGATTAAATAAACAACTAAAGGTTTAAGCATCATAGCAAAACAAGTTACCTACATATAACTAACACATAATCTTTCCGAATACATTCGGATAATCACCACATAAGTTGTTAAGAACATACCACATAATCAGTTAAAATGTCTGTAAACTACATTTAACATCTAGCTCACTTCATCTCCTAACTCTTTCACTTTCTTCTTCTTGCTAAACACTACATTTAAGTTGCCTTTCTAAATGACTTGAACCCTCCGCGCATCTCCTTATGCATTGTTGCGTTTGGTTGAGCAAGGTGGTTTGTCGTTCAAAGAGAGTTTCATCGTTTGTTTTGGAAGCGAAGGCAATGTAATTTTTTTGTAGTTGGAGTGGATTAAGGGAGATAAGATAAGTGGTAGGAACTGGAGATACTTGCTCAGATGTTTCGACAATCGTCATCAATCACATCATGTGTGATGAGATGACGTGCCGTATGATGAGAGGACGAAGAGAACGATGCCGCGCCTTGCCACGACCACTTCGAGGTCGTCGAGTTTGTTTTTAGGGCAAGAAGGACCCTATGAACTCTAGCAACATGATATAGATGCCATTATCAAGATAAGGATACGTATCCCATACATTCGATAAAGACATAAAAACATGCCATACGAAAGATTTGTAGTTGGAGTATCTCTAGTACATTGGATTCTTTTGACGAAGAAATAAGCAAGATTGTATTGTTCCTCGTCAACAACATAATACAACATGTGAGCAAGACAAGCAGAGAGACGGTCCCGATGTCCTCCTAGTCTGAACACATTCTCTCGGATAAGTTCTTCCCATTGCTTATTATGTCGGGGCTAATTCTTTGGTGAAATTTATTGGATTGAGAGAGACCGTGTGACTTTTTGATGGTACGGTCTACCACGACACGTCTAATCAAGAAGTTGACGAATGTCGTTCGGGAGTATGAAAGTTCGGTGGCAATATGGTCCCCTCGGTTTCTGAGATACTTAAGGATGCAAGGTCCCATCATTGTAAAAAATCGGCTAGACCATTGTATGGAATTTATAAGGATTTGACCGAATAGAGCGAGATAAAGAGTATGAATTCGAGTTGAATCATAAAAGATATAACAGAAGCATATTCATCGTTTTACAACCGGACTTACTAAAGAAGTCTAGAATGAATCTTGGAATAATCGTTCATTGATTTGAAAGAAACAATTTGAAACGAATGTTTAGTAAAAAGACACTCGATGTTTGTGGATTGTAGTAGGCTTGATCAACAACACGACCTTCGTGAATGTTGCAGTTTTCAATAGGTTTGTAGAATTGGGCAATGGTAGGGGAGATGTCGGGAATTTGGGATACTTTTGGTATGTAGGATTTAGTGAGAGATATATCGGTTGTAGTAGCTTTAGCATTTTGTCACCTAAACAAGTTATTAACAACATAAAATCTTATATATAAAAAAAATATAATAAGGAAAATAAAGTTTTGAAAAGTGACAAATGTGGGACAAGGATTACTTCGACTTTAAAAGTAAAAACCTAAGAGTGAACCATCTGTTTCCTTATTTATTTTTGACTTAATCTAGGATGTCGAAGATAATATTATTATAATATTTCAACATCAAGACAATAACCCAAACACTCCTTATCAAACAAAATTTTGTCTAAGCTTGTCGAAAATTTATGTATTAAATTATATTTTATTTGACAAGTATAAGTTTATTATTCTTGACTTGACAAAGGTTAAATAGTGTTTATTTTGACTAAAAACCATGTTTTAAAGCATTAAACCAAACGCCCCTTTATTTTATGCCATTTATAAAATGTATCAATATATATATATGAATTATATATCTTGATGACTTATACAAGTTTGTTAAGTGTTTATACACGTGACAAGACTATAGTGATGGTCATTTCAACTCCTAAAATTGTTCCTAAGAAACGAACCAAACACTCCTTTATATTTATAGAATTTTACTCATTGATTTGAAAAATGTATATATGTATGTTTGAACAATCAATACTTGATTATTTTTATCATGTTTAGGTATTAATCAACAATGTGTAAGTTTAAGAATGCAAAAATTCGGCTATGTGTTCATGAGTATATACATGTTTCTAAAATTTTGACTCAATAAGTGTTTTGTTTCAATCCTATCAAGGTTGTAGTGCTCCTATAACTATGGGAATCATTATAGTTATAGAAATCCTAGACCAAAATAAAAAGTATGAAAATAAGGAAGAACACCCAATTTTGATTAAGAGCAAAATTGGATGAAATCAAATAAAAAAAATGATGGAAAACTTACAATAGATGTTGTTGATTGTCTTGTTAGTGAAGTCCCTTTTGGCAAATTTTGGGTTAATTAGCAATTTGAAGATTGGTTTTGAAGGTTTTTGGCTATGGTGTTCGTTCACAGTGGGTAGGAGAAGAAGAGGAATGAAAAAAATCTTGATTTTTTGGTCAAGTGTTCGTTAGAAAAGGGGTGTTTGGTTTCGTAGATAGGGCGGTCCCTCTTAATTTATTTAAGGGCCCACCCCCCCAAAAAAATATACAAGGTCGGTGTCCCCTTAATTTTAAGGGGGCGCCACTTGGATTTTTCTTTTGAATTTTGGCCCGAATTTAATTTTATCCCATTATTAGTATTTATATATTTATATATATATATATATATATATTATATAATAAGTAGTTTTAAGGCTAAATAACTTACAGTGTGTTTCAATGAAAAAAGTGATAATTGAACATTTTAATTAACCTTTCATTAAGTAAAAAGTTCTTGGATTATTTCGGACGAGATAATCAAGACGTCAATTCGAGAGGTGATTTGAGGTGAGACGAGAATGGATAGCGAAGATAATGAAATAATAAGACGTAGTTGAAGATTTCAACAAGTTGATTCTGATAGACGTAGATGATGGTTGACATGGATCCGAGGCGATCGTCGAGGTCGAAGGGAGTTTGTTTCATCCATAGTGTGTCTATGATCTTCGCGCGACTAATCACCTTCTATGTTAATTGTTAACCACTAGCTGCTCATCTTTCATCTACTGAGTTTGGCTACGTGGTCATAGAAGATTCCATTTTGTAGAACGTATGACGATAATCTACATTGAAAGGATTAGTTCAATAGAGAACATAATCTCTTCAAAGCTAGATGAACCAACAAATGGTATCCTCTAAGACTACAATTTTTCATAAGAACTAATTATACTACAAACATAGTAAACACATAGACAAATACTTAAAATCCTATATTCTACGAAATGAAAAGTAGAGACGTACCTTAGTCTTTAGAATATCCTCCCATCAATGTCTTCATAATGTAAATGATAAGGGTTCATGGGAACCTTATCATGAATTCCTTAATCCGGAGACAAAGAATGTTTGTAGAGAACACACCACTTCAAAGGTTGCGATGGCTTAGCCATTTGGTCCCCAACGTTTCATGTATCCGAAGTTATTGTTTCCGCATATGTTTTGCATTTGGTTTTGGCACATACATGGTGAACAACTTCCACATTGAGTGAAACTAAGTGGATGTGAATGATTCCTTATTATGTGATTAGGATAGTTTTGTCTACCTTGGTCTCTCCTAGGTTGAGGTGTTCTAGACCGAGGACGAGGACTATTAGTCTTTCTTGGAGGTGGAGTTTTAGACCTCATTGTGGGTTTAGTAAATCCGACTCCGGGTTTTAAGGAGGGTTTGTAAAAATGTTTTACCTCATCATCGCTTGCAATAGGAATTTTAGTATTGTTTATAAGTATAAATTTTGGTTTTGAATTTGATTCTATCAAATTTTCTTTCGACTCGACTTCTTGGGCTTTTACAAACTTGTTTAGTTTCGCTAGGTGACCCTTTGGTAAAATTAAAACCTAACCCGGATTTATCTCCGGATGTTTTTTGAGAATTTATTATTTTCTTAAGTGAGTGACTACTATCATTAAATTGATTTTAGCTAGATTATCTCTTTCCTAAGCTTCTCATTTTCAAGCTTAAGCTTGACAAAATTTACATTGATTCAATTACTTCCTTACCTTTTTCTAACCTAGATAGTTTTTATCTTTAATCTCGTACTTTTATTTTCTAATTCTATATTAGCTTGTTTTAGAGTTTTATTTTTACCATGCTTTTAGTCCTAATTTTGCATAGTCTACTATATTCAATTACTTAAGTTATTTTCGTCTAGTGATGATTGGGTCATCACTAAGTATCTGTTTTGGAAAGTACCTCATAGAAGCTTTAACCATAAAGACATTTTCATCATTTGTCTTCTCTTCTTCATCTCGTCGCTATCACTCCAGATCCTCCACAAACTTTTTTTGATTTTTGATAATCTTGATGGTTTTTGGACATTATCCGACGAGATATTTTGATCTCACACTTAAAGCATTTTCTTTCGCCTTTGCCATTTTTTGTCGTTTTTATTTATTGAAATGAATTTCTCTCTCATGTGGTTGTCATACGAATCGTTCTCGTCTTTTTTGAAGAATTTCATTGAGTCTCTTACGGCCATGGCATTCTTAATCTTCACTATCGGAGCCGTATGAGCGATCATCATCACATTAAATCCTTCTAGCTTTCAATGCACTAGATCTATCTTTTTCTCTTTTGTTTTTGAGGTTTCAGAATCTTTCTTAATTCCTTCTTCATAAACCTACAATTCCCAATGAGTTTGTCAAGTGAGTAGCAATTGTTAGATTCTTTGATTCTTCAATCGCCGTTACTTTGCGCGCATTTAGATGATATGCCTAAGAAATTTCCTACACAATCTTGCTCGAAAACATTCCGCAATGCTTTTAGGACTAGTAAATAATAGTGTTAAATTTAGTAAAGACATTATCTATTGATTCCTCTTCCGGAATCAATGAATTTGTTTTTCATATTGTTAACAAGAATCAATTTTGTAGCTTTGACTTGATATTAACCTTGATGAGTGAATTAACAAAGTATCCCAAATTTTCTTTGGCGGTTTGACACATAAAAATTCTTTCGTATTCTTACGTGGGCAAAGCATTATAATTACCTTTTAGCTTCATTATTTTGCCATGTTATTTTTTAAGATCATCGTTTTGTTTCTGAAAAGGTACAATTTCATCCGTGTTAGTTTCGAGATTATTTTGATAGGACGAACAATCACCACGTAATATATCCCCAAAGAATAGATATTTGACTTCTCAATAAGTTTTTCAATCTATTTTTTTCAATAAATAAATCCACACTTTTCCAAATAGTGTGGTCTTTGGCATAGATTGCCTTCAAAAATTTCGAATTCCATAGATCGATTCAAGTTTTAAAATACAATTTATTTTAAAATTCTTGTTTAGCGTGGCTCCTGATACTAATTGTGGAAAACTAAAAGGGGGGTTGAATAGTTTACCGCTTTTTTTATTTAAGGTTTATGTTTGTTTGTAAAACTTAGATTCGACTTTTTGTGAATTCAATGCTTGCACAATATGAACAATATAAGTATATGAAATGATAAAGTAAGACAAGAGATAAGAGTAAGAACAATCAAACCACAACGCGAGGATTTATAGTGGTTCGGTAACGAAGCACCTCTTCGCCCTACTCCACTCCCCGAGCACCTAACTCGAGAGTTTTCTTCACTATGTCAACAAACTCCCTTATGGCGGAGAAAACTGTACACAACGTTGCTTACACCGATTTACGACACAAAGCTAAATGTCGAGTTCTAATCTTATATAACCAATACTACACAACACAACTTCACGACTTTTCACGACTTTCACAACTTACACTCTATTACAACTTCAAGACTTCTTCACAACTTTGTGACTTCACTTCACCACACTACTTATATCACAACTATCTAACACTACTTGGTAAGATCACCACGATCTAACTATACTTACAAAGATCGCCAAGATCTAGCTACTACACACAAATACAAGATATACAATTGATTTACAAATATGTGATATGGATGCAACAAGATTGCAATATACACTTGAGGTGTAATACTTCTTCACTTGATGATGAAAGTATTTCTTCTCTGCACTTGAGGAATGAAGCTTGGATCACTTTAGAAACAAAGCATTGATGATTAAATGATCACAGGATTTAGTAAGATTGTGTGAAGGCCTGTTTTAGAACAGAAAAAGAATGAGTGCAAAAGGTAGAAAATTATGGGAAAATCCCAGTATTTATAGACAAACTGAGGAGCGTCAGTCCTATGGGCGATCCCTTAAATAGGAGGGCGGTCCCCCTTTAAAATTAAGGGGCCCGCCCTTGACTAAAGGGAACCCCATTTTTGTCTTTTGTGTAGGGGGGATTTTCTGAAACTTTTCTAGCCGTTTTAGGTCTGAAAATTTGAATTTCAAAATGTTTATTTTGAATAAAACATTATATCTATTGCAAAGGTGTTTGTCTAATTCTATCAATTTAGATAAAATATCTCTTAGTTTATCTAAATAACACATGCCCCTAAATGCTAACTTGTTTTGCATGACAATTGCATTTAAAACTATCATGTTTTGTTTGCGTCATTTTACATGACTTACGTGTTGATTGTGCACCTACACTATGTTAGCTTAATGTATGATAAGTAACGTTTAAATGTCATATAGTCTTACACATTAATCTCGTTGATTATTGTGTCGATGCATGCTTAGATAAACTTGCATGCCTGTATCTATATGTCTTATGCATCTAGGTATATATATTTTTTCACACTAGAATATTTTTATTTGCGTTCGTATCACAAATCTAAAAAGTCAAAGGGAGTCGTAAAATGGTCTTATATCACATAGAGTCTTCACTCACACATTCCCTTAATCGTCATCTCGCCTTCTTTCAAATGATCCACTCTTTTGTCAAGGGAAGGTTAGATACAAATCTAATCCACCTCCTAGTAGGTTTGACAACTTAAATATTTCATCCGAAATATTCAAGTATCTTTAACTTGCGATCGCAAACGTTAAAGGTCATATCCGAAAATTCATATTCAAGCCTTTAAACTACTTAAGTTAAAACGCTCTCCTTTCTCTTTGACGAAAACATTCTTTCTCTTCGATGACAACATTCTTTCTCTTTGACGAAAACATTCTTTCTCTTTAACGAAAACATTATTTCTCTTCGACGAAAACATTCTTTCTTTTTGACGAAAACATTTTTTCTCTTCAACAAAAACACTCTTTCTCTTCAACGAAAACATTCTTTATCTTTCAGGAAATTACAATCATACCTCTTTCTTCTCACTCAATCACGCCATATAGATGGCTAATTCCTTTCATCCACCATTTCCACTACCATCTTTAAGACAACCTCATACCTCGTAGTGTGATTGTTCTATGAACATTCATATTGCTCGAGAAGAGATACATAACTTTGTGGATGTCGTTTATCGTACGCTAACCACCATCCATCTTGACATTGTCAAGCTCGTCGCCTCCATATTTATTTGTTTTATTCTCTATTTATTTCTTTCTTTCGCGGACGAAACACACCAAAGATACGTCACCCTTTCCTTCGAGACAATGTCCAAAAGGAAACATCTCCATCGATAAGGTTGCGTTTAAAGATAACATCGCCGGCATTCTTTCTTTACCCCTTAAACGTGAATCATTTAATTATCTTCTTCTTGGTTTAGGAATGATGGAACACATTCCGTAAATCGCTCTCTTCTTTTCTTCTAGTCTCGATTCTAGTCTGTGTTCCAATTTGTGTCGTGACAACTTAACTACTTCATCCGAAGTACTTTAAGTATTTTTAATTAGCAAAATGCAAATTAAAATGTCACACCTTTCACAAAATTTGTCAAAAATCAAACCCCTATCCTATTGGCGGTCCGGCACCCCCTGGACCTATTATGGCGGCTCCCAGATATATCTGAGACCGCCAACAGTAGGCTTGCAATACCATTCTCTATTTTCTAAATCCATAACCAAACACTTCATCTCTTCTGCTACGAGTTGACGTCTACTCTACACCCAAACCTATACAAAATATCTCTGTATAGATCAACGGGTCATTCTCATATTCCAACTCTCGTAAACATCGTTGCTTATGTTGTCAATAGTCAAGTGAATTTCATAATGACATGCGTCTCATTCTCAAACACATTCTTTACAATCTACCACTTCACAATAAATCCCCTTACATACAAACCTTGGTCCTCACATCTAACATACAACTTGTCTCAATTCTAATAGTCTCTTCTGTTCTATAGACGATTCTTCTCACTCCTAAACATTTTTCCTCTCTTCTAATAGTCGTTTCACTTCTAATAGTCTTTCTACTTTTGACTTTTTTTTCTCACTTATAAACGTTCTTTTTCACTTCTAATAAGTCTCATCGTCTCTAACGTTTCTTCTCACTTCTAAGCGTTTCTTCTCTCTTTTAATAGTCTTGTTACTATTAGAACTCCTCCTATATCTCTTGACAACTTAATTATTTCATTTGAAATATTTAAGTAATTTACGAAATGCAAATGTCACTCCTTCGCAAAACTTTTCACTTTCTAGAAAGTGAAGAACATAAAGAAGATATTCAATCTTCAAGTGTTATTAAGTCACCACATTGTTGAGTCTCTCATTATTCTTCCACCATGAAAGTACTACCACCTCATTTCACATACCCACTGTTGTTCCTCAACATTGTCAACCAACAAAACACCAAACAAACCTTTAAATTCCCAATCATCCACCTTTGTCTTGATAAGATCACATGCATATCAATTGTTAGTGCAAATGATATATCAATCTTTTCTAACTACCTCTCGTCAACATGTTCCTTCTTTAGTCTCGCTCATCCTTTCTTACTTTTTGGCTCTATGAAATCATTTTCATTCACATCCAAGAGCATATCGTCTCCATTCTCATCTTATTTTTCCTTTTAAAGTATATATTTTGGCATATCTCGCCAAGATATTAAGTGTCATTCGTCTACCTTTAAAAGGTCATCCTCATAATATTTATGTGTCAACCAATAAACGATTCCCATTCTCGTTTATTAAAATCCGGTCAAATCTTAGTCCATAAACATACATCTCTAGTCTTTTTATTTTATCATTTAAGTTGTTGATGTTAAAATAATGACTAAATGTGTCTAGTTTCTAATTCTCTTTTAAAGTGTCATACTTTAGAATAATAACACCTAAAAATGCATGTCCAAGTTACCCGCTAATATCTTGCTATATATATATATATAATAAGAAGTTTTCTTAAAATAAGAAGGATAAGAAGTAACTATAACCGCATATCCGAGATGCACCGACTTAAATTAGATGCATCTCTATAATCTTAGATGCATTATAACGCATCATAATGTGTTTTCTAGCTTTTAATTAGATGCATATACGTATATTAGAAGCATTTTATTTTTTCTCTTATTTTTTGTTCCTCTGCATGTGCCAAAATCATGAAAATCAATTTGCACCATCTACGCATCAAATTAACGTTCGAAACTCAAAATGGTGCATCTATTTAAATAAAAATGCATCTAAGGCAAGTCGTTGCATCAAATGTGTGGTTTTAGTCACTTCTCACTACTTATTTTAATTTACTTCTCACTGGATCCCTACTCTCTCTCTCTCTCTCACTATATATATATATATGTGTGTGTGTGTGTGTGTGTGTGTGTGTGTGTGTGTGTGTGTGTGTGCACTTGTCTACTAACTTTGTTTTGTAGCACACTTCTATATCTTGATTCTTTGGTGCCCTAAACAAGGGGGAGCATACACCGAGGAGGAGCACTTTCAAGCGTTCTACTCATTTAAATTGCATGGAACTTCTTGACCATCGATGGCAATTTATTTGATCCATGGATCCGTTATAGTGAATATACAAGGAATATAATTATCATGGGGATGCAATGAGCAAGGGGAAACTCAAAGATATGTGGGTAATAGCATGAAGTTGGTTAAACCGTGATAATAGAAGACTTCACTGGGATGATGCAAGCTCACCTTTATAGGAAGATAGGATTGGGGATTGTCAAATACGATAAAGGGTTCATTTATACTCCAAATACTTCACCTCCTCCACTTCAAAATCACCCTCAACCTTAAGGTCCTCTTCTCATACCTTCAACTTACAAATTTGAAGTACCTACTTTCTTTTCATGCATTCTTCTCATCTATCATGACTTCCTCTAAATTATCCAAGAAACACAAAACCGCCTCAACTTTATTTCTCTCATTTTCTTCTCATTCCTCCAGCCTATATCCTTGGAGCACCTACCTTTTCCTCATTCCTTCAACCTATACACTCGAAGTACCTACCTTCTTCTCTTGCCTACTTCTCACCTCTCATGACCTTTTCTAAACTATCTAAGAAACACACAATCACCTTTACCTTTATTTCCCATATCTTCTCCTCATACCTCAAACCTATATACTTGGAGGACCTACCTTCTTTTCATTCATCCAACCTATATGCTTCAACCATTATCCACATAATGCCTTTTTGCTTTGACAAAAGGGGGAGAAGGGAGTGTAAACGAGTAACTTTTAAACTTTACTATGTGTTAAAGTTTACATATTTTGTCATCATCAAAAAAGGGAGATTGTTAGTGCAAATATTATGATATTTAATCTATACGATTCCTTTATGTTTTGGTGATGACAAACATGTGACTTGTAATACGTAATGTAAAGTGCGAAAGTTACTCGTAATCACAAATCATCAATGCATATATGTATCTACATCTCTCGACGTCTCAAGTCTACATCAACACCGACATTTGTTTACACCTGACGTAAATCACGTAAGGTATGTACAAACAACATTAAATTTATAGGATGATCAAAGAAATAAGTTTTTGTTTTAAACTTAATATTTTTATAAATATAACAAGATAATTTCTCAAAAATTATTTAGACAAATTATTTTTTAATTATTAAAAAATGTTTTGTGTGGTAATTATTTCAAATTTTAAATATGGTCATTTCCCCCCTAAAACAAGTCTGATTTTCACCAGATTTTACTTTCACCACAAAAAGACAAAAACAAGAGCGTCTGTCGAGGCGGTTTCTTAAATATGTCGGCGGCCCCCATAAATATGTGCGGCCCCTAATATATCTGGGGACCGCCGCTGTCAGACAGTCAGTTTTTCAGCTCCTATAAATAGTGGGTCACTTCCAACTATTTTTATAACCTTTTGCACAAATTTTTTTAGTTCTTTCTCTCTCTAGATCTCACTAAATCTCTAAATTCTTTGATCATTAAACTTTTTTAATCTTGTTTGAATGTGATCCAATTTTCTATCCTTTCCTTCTTCCCTCATGTGCATGAGAAGAACTATCATCATCGTCAAGATACGAAGTTATGTAGTCTAGTTAGTCCATTTGTAACATTTGTTACATATAGATCGAGTCCATGTCTTCCATTCTTTAGTAGTGTGTAGATCCGAATGGTGTATATATTCGGAATGGTTGATTGTATGTTGGTTAGTATTTTTGGCCTTAAAATACATTGGTGAAGTGGTAGATCGGTTCTAGCTAAGATTAGAACTCGATATTTAGCTTAGTGTCAAAAAATAATGTAAGCGACGCGGTTTATGTGTTTAGGCCATAAAACACAAGGTTTGTTATGTTGTGCCATAAAACATAACGGGTTTAGTTGTATCCGAAGAAGAACTCGACATCTAGCTTAGTGTCAGAAAATAATGTAGCAACGTTATAAGGTTTTCTCCGCCGAAAAGGAGCTTGTTGATTAGTGAAGTAACTCTTGAGTTGGATACTCGAGGAGTGGAGTAGGGCGAAGAGGAGCTTCATGACCGAACCACTATAAATCGTCGTGTACGGTTTGCATTTGCGTGAATTGTTGTGTATATCATGTTACTTATGGTTGTGTAGTTCTTTATAGTAAATATTGTGAGTGTGGTTGTATTGTTAGAATATGTATTTGTAATTGTATATCTATAATCAAGACTTCTCATATTGCGTCAAACTTGATTGGTGATTTGATACAAAAGATTTAAAGTTTTTAAATGGAAACGTATTCACCCCCTCTACGGTTTCCACATATCACATTCCTTCCTAAAAGCATCGATCCTAATCCCGTCTATCTGACTCCCTTGGATGATCTTGACGTGGACCGTAATGCCATTTTTAATGAAAGACCCTCTGCCTAACGCCGCACCAAAAAAAGGGTAAGACAATTATTCGTGATCCTTATCAAATGGAACTCTCTTAAATGAAGCTCGGCTTCAGAAAATGGGAAACCATGAAAACGTCATTAGCCTCTCTGGAAATAAAGATCATCTAAATGCTTGTCGTGTTTACATGCTCTATTGTCTTTCCAACCGATAACCATTTAACCTCGCCTATTACATGGCCAAGAGAATGGTTAGTGTGATCAAAAATGACATGATGGTGCTTCCATATGGAATGCTCCTCACTCGCCTTTATAGGCATGTTCTCACTATTCAACCATGTCACGTAACAGATGCACACTACCTTGTGGACCATGTCATGGTTCTTCTCATCAAGGGACGGGGGCATAGGTTCTTGGTTGATGGGAAAAGACCTCACCCTCAAACATCCTCATCTTCCTCCTCAAGTCAGTCTCAATCTCAAGATCAAGAACAAATCAATCCGAGTGACAACTACACTATCGATCTGGTTGAGTATTGCAACCAACTTCCACCCATTCCCGGAGGAGCATCGGAGGAGTTCAAGCAAACAAAAGGAATGTTCAACTGTTTTGATCACTTTCTCCCTAACCTTGGCAAGAAGAAAAAGTGAAGTGTGTTAGACCGGTGAAGTTGTTTTAAAACTTGTGTTTGGATAAAACTATTTGCTACTCTTTGGATTTAAACTATGCTTGATGTATGATTGTAGATTCTGAATATTTGATGTTGTGCTTGTAATCTCAGATTTTTTATGCTTGTAAGTAACTTATTTTGATATCCAAGTATTGTTTGAAAATTTATTAAGGAGCGTTTGGTTTATCTAAAAGTTATAGGCTCTTGCTATTTTTTCCACACTAATGAATTCTTGCCTCATCTAGGAAAGTTTATTGGTCCCTTATAAGATAGAAGAATAAATCTAGAAGTCATTTGCCACATTTTTTTGGTTTTAGTTCTTTAGTACAAAAGCCGGTGCCCTATGCAGCAAAGCATGGTACCTTTCTGCACAAGTTACCGGGGTTTCTGGTTTCACTAAAGGGGTATACTCGTTTTGGGTAGTTAACTTTTAAATCCAACACTTTAATTAGGCTATTTATAACAGTATTAAGGCTGCCAAATAGATACTTTTGACTTATTTTACCATTAAGCACTCTTAATGATTGTTTTTAGAGAAAAAGTAATGGTTAAGGCATTTAATGTTTGCATGGTGTAATCCTGTAAGTTAAGGTCTTGTCAAGCTTGCAAACACCATTCCATTCATCTCCTAAAACCTATGAATTACAACATAAATACCCTGTTCAAACACCAAAAATGGCCACTAGTGCTTCCTCCTCAACTAGAAATCCTCTAAACAAGACTCGTCAAACAAATATCATAGATGTCTCTTCAAATGAATCATCACCTATCCGAGAATCCTCAAACAATCACACTACAATGATCACTACAACTCTCGCCTTGTTTATCACTCCAGCTATCGCTAGCCAAACACTCCCTTTACAACCAAATGAACCATCACCTCTAGCACCTCGAGTACTCATATTCTCTACTCCACCAACCTCGCCACATCCATACTTGAACTCCCTAGAAGACTTACCACCAAGATGTACAAATCCACTACCACCTCCCACATAGTGTATGGACCCTTCCTTCCATCCCTTCCACCAACTAACCTCAATAGGAGAAGTAATAGACTTAGTGCTCTACCGAAACCATCCTTAACCCAAGCACAAATCCAAGAAGAAATTCACCAACTTCAAGACTTATCAAATGACATCGAAATCGCCCTCCAAAATGCACAAAATATGCAAAATAGATTTGCGACCCACACCATCACCACCATCTCTCAAGTACTACCTCTACCTCCTACCACCTTTCCAAATCTCCAAACCTCCTCCATGCCACCTTTTCGACTACATCTTCCACCATCACAAACTTTCATACCACTTAATCAATCCTTATGGATCGAGGGTCCATCATCTATTCCACCATCTCAAGAACATAATTTTCCATATTGCCAATGCATTCAATCCCTCATCCGTGAGGTTCGGGATGAAATGCGTTTCATGTTCAATCATATTCTTGAACGCCTCACTCATCTTTCCAACCAAAAACCATGAAATGGTGATTGCAAGCATCAAGGACCATAGGCGTTTAATAGAATAGTTAGCTATTTAGAACTAGGCCATGATTTTATTTTTTCGTGTTCAAAAATTACTACGAACATTGTATGTTTTACTTCATGGTTAAAAGTTCAATGATATGTTATCATATGCTCATTGTTTTATGATTATAATGACTTAATCTTGTTATGATGATTTATGGTTTCCCGTCTTAATATAGGAAAAGGTTTCCTGCTTGTTTAGGACACCCGATACCCTTCTACAGTGAAGGTCGGTACCTTTTAGCAAAGGTATCGGGGGAAACGGGTGAACAAAATGTACTATTTATATTTCTTAAATATTCTTGGAAGTTTTAACCTTGTTCTTTTTGTAGGTTTTCCCCGAACCAGGGGGAGCTTATAATTTCATATAGAATCATACCTCTAACATTTTTTTGTAGCATTCAAAATCTATTTGGATTCCTTGACGCCCTCATTAAGGGGGAGCTCTCGTCAAGGGGGAGCATAACATTCGATTCAATTTGAATCATCATCTACATTGCTTTATTTGATCCGATTTACTTCGGTTCTTCTTATATATATATATTTTCCTTATATTGGTTAGTTTTTTGTCGACGCTCTTTTTGTTTCGACAAAAAGGGGGAGAAGGAAGTAAAAACTCTAATTTAAAACGTATAAATTTTTTACTTTACTTCCAATAAGTTTATGTTCTTCCATCAACAAAAAATGGGAGATTGTTAATACAAATAAGCCGTAAAACGTTTATTTATATTTCACGCTCTATCTTTGTTTTGTCGATGACAATCATAAAATCATCGAAAGTAAGAAATAAAGTTTATATGTTTTAAACCAATAGTTTTCTAACGCAATATTCATCATATATCATATATCATACTCATCACTCATCATCATTCTTTTATATTAACCATGTTATTTTCTTTCAAAATAAAACAAATATCCACACATCTTATTTACATACTTTGACAAATAAAATTAACTCGGACTTCTTATGTTATACACTCTCATTAAAACAAAACAATACAAATATACTTGCACCTTTTATTTTTATAAACAACTTGTATTACTTACATAATTTTAAGTGTATAAGTATTATAAAGTAAACAAGAGTAAATTGTTATTTACCTCATGCATGAAATTATCCAATTCTTGAGAAAATCTTAAAAGATTATAAAATATCTTTTTGTAAACATTCATATTTGCATTATCAGACACTCGGTACCATTGGTTTACACTAGCCGGTACCCTACTAGGAAGGTACCACCGAAACTGGTGAATAGTAAAAGTCCGGTAACATTGGTTTACACTGGCCGATACCTTTCTAGGAAGGTACCGCGAAAATCGGTGAATAGTGCTAAAATTTGCCTATAAATTGCAAGCCATTTATCTTGTTTTGAGCACTCATTCACATACATTTTCTCTTACTTTCTCTAACCCTTAATCTCAGATCAAGATCTCATTCATGTTTCAATTATGGTGTTTTTCTTATTAGGAGAAAATGCCACCAAGTTATGCATACGGGATCAAGCCTCAAGTTCATTTGTCGCAAGTATCTCTCATCTCATCAAGATCAATCTACTGATTTTAGATCATCATTCATTCATTTCATTCGTCAAACAAACACCTTGTAAAATGTAGAGTGTACATAGGTTAATTCTAAGGTTGGTTCTACCAAGATTAGAACTTGGTATTTAGCTTAGTATTGAATAAAGAGTAAGCGACGTTGGGTTGGTTCTTCCATGTTTTAGGACTCGGTATATAGCTTAGTATCGAATAAATGTGTAAGCAACGTTGTGAGGCTTCTCCGTCGAAGTAAGGAGCTTGTGGATGTAGTGTTTATAAATTCTCGAGTTGGGTACTTGGGGAGTAAAGGCAAGGAAGGAGTCTTTGTAGCCGAACCACTATAAATGCTTATGTCATCCTTATATAATCGCCGGTTACGCGCTACAAGGCCACTAATCTTGCCGATTAATGTAACAGGGTCTAACATATAGGTCAACCGTAGTCAACGACGATCAACGGTGGTCAACCGTGGTCAAACTTGCCGAAAACCTTCTAATCTTGCTGGAAGTATCTAAAACTTACTGTAAACTTGTTTTGATTACTTATAGTAACTGTTTAAATCTATTACAAGTTTTTTAGAAAAAAGTTTTGCCAATAATATCAAAAACTCACTGGAAATACATAAAACTTGCCGAAAATACCCAAATTTTGTCAGAAATGTCAATTCGATTAATCGCCGATTAATCCCGCCTTGACCGATTACAAGCTACAAGGTGGTCGACCGCCCGGCTAACGATTCATGATTTTTGCAACCTTGCTTACTATCATTTCCATAACTTGATCCAAACACTCTTACAAACAATTAACCAAATAAATTAAAATGGAATTTTTAATTGGTAAAAACTATTCAACCCTCCTCCCCCTTTAGTTTTCCACAGTATAATTGTGTTTTGTAAATGATTTGCAGATTTTAGTTATTTGTTTTAGAAAGAACTCGTTCGTGGTTAATCATTTCATAGAAAACCCTTCCCAAATTTATTTATTAGAAATTAATTTTGAAAACTCCTCTGTTTAAGACTGCTTTTTGAATGTTTCGTCTCTTTTATGATATGAATGCGTATAACTGATTTACTATTTGAGAAAAAATTGACAATATTTCTCTTTAACTCTTACGACCAAGGACGGAGGCAAGTGAATAGGTATGGGGGCAGTGCCCCCTAGCCACTATTTACAAGTAATATCCTTCATGTTGCATAATTTATTGACAGAACAAGACAATTTTTTATGTTTTTTTTCCGTATCTTTTGTCTTTTACAAATTTTGACCTGTAAAACTTTATAATTTCTGTTTCGTACTTTTTCCCGGCAGTTTTACCTACTTTATTAACAGGACAAGACAGCATTCTGCTGTGTGTTTTTAGTGTTTTACTACTTTTGACTTATCAAACTTTATCTAGTATGTTTTGCTTTTTTAATTTTCCAGTTTTATTATACAAACAAAATTATAATAACACATAAAAATAATAATAAGAACAATTTTTTTTCAAATAAAGGTATTACCTGTGTAGATTAAAAGGGATACAAATAACCAGATTCTAAAAATATTTTAATTCACATCTTCCAACAAAACAACCCACTTAATTAACGTTATCATTAAGATATATACTAAAGAGCATCATGCAAAACGACAAAACTTTGTTGCCTTTTTGTTGGGTATCTATAGTCCATAATTGTCAGTCCACTCATGTGGACCTTTTATGTTACGATATCTTGAATTCCAGACGCATCTCAAATTCATATACATAGTTACATACTATACATTTTGTTAAGATATATATTTTGTTAAGATATATACTAAAAGCATCATGCAAAACGACAAAACTTTGTTGCCTTTTCGTTGGGTATCTATAGTCCATAATTGTCGGTCCAGTCATGTGGCCCTTTTATGTTACGATATCATGAATTCCAGACGCATCTCAAATTCATATACATAGTTACATACTTTACATTTTGAAGTAATTAGTCAAAAAAAGGAGGCAGGGCAAAGGAGAGTAGTTTTTAAAAGAAATTTATAAAAAAACCTCTCAAGTTTCTATTATTTATAGCTTTTTTATACAACAAAGTTTATTTATCATATATCTAATAAATTTATAGCGATTTTGTAAATGAAAAATATACCGACATAAAGGCCTCTGTATTACGAAAAAAACGAGCCCAATATTGATATGTTTCAGACGTGCGTACGCTATTATAAAAAATGTTGAAGTTTAATATACATTTTTTTTCTTTAAAAAAGAAAAAAAATTCAAAACACACCTTTAACCTACACAATAATTTTATAAAAAAACCGTAAAGTTTCTTTAAAAAATTTAGTAAAAGAATTTTCTATTTACAATTTTATTGTTACGTTGACGTCTTAACGTTTGCCAGGAATCTCAGCACGAATTGAGTACACCCTTATTTACCAATGTTTGATTATTTAACTATCAATTATCTTCGAAAAGCAAATAGAAATAGCCCCGCCGCGACGCGCGGACACCATTTTTTCTCGTTAAATACAATTTGGAATCCTTTATTTGATAAATTTATACCGTTGATGCATAAACTCTTAGAGCCTCAGGTGTCGTAACACGGTAACACCATTTTTTGGGTGCCACATCAGCATAACACCAACACCAACACCACTCCTCTAATCATAACACCAAATAACACCACTCACCTCTTTATTTTCATAAAACCCCCTAAACAATTATTTCATTATTTTAACAAACTAACCATTTCATTCATAAAATTCAAATACACATTACAATACTAAAAAAAACACACATTAAAAAAAATTCCGAAATTAAAAAAAAAAATACGCCCCGGCGACTAATCTTCTTCCGATGCTTCTTCAACTTCGCGCCAAATATGGTTCATAAGGTTTTGTTGGAGACTAGTATGCGTATCTTTGTCTCTTAATTCTTTTGCTTTACGACGTTGGGTTTCACATCGATCGATCCACATTGTTTGCATTGCGATCCACATTGTTTGCATTGACCTTGCAGGATTAGAATACACATGTTTCAAGTCAACAACCGACATATTTTGATCTTCTAAAATCATTGGCGACATAATTGTATACTATTTCTCGGTTTCCTCCATTGTTTATGACATTTGCTATTTTTTACGTCATGACTTGATTTGCCTTTAGGAAGGAGCGGCAATTTGGTAGTCAACTTTTGTCATCGACGACAATGATCTTCGACAACGAAAAAATTAGATGACAGAGAAAAATATGATTGATCGAAGGCAACACAACATATTTTTTTGTGTTTTGATGGTTATGGTTTTAGGGTTTTATGTATTGAATATGAAAAAGAAAATCCTAATTTAAACAAAAACAATAAAGCGAAATAACCGGATCCTTTCGGATCACCGGCAAATAGCCGATGACTGGAGGATAGCAAATTTTGTTGATGAATCTTACGTAAAGCTCTGATACAATGTAAAATAGAAAACAGAGATAATATTATTGATAATAATGTTTTTGTGTACTATTACATAACAGGATTTCATGTCTATTTATAATAGAAATATAATTTGAAGAATAAGTTAATATAACTCAAAATCTAATAGACCCTAAAAATTTAAGACCCTATGTTTTCTCTTCTTTTTTTCTCCTTTTTTTGTTGTTCGTTTACACGGAGATGGACTTGTATTTGGCGACATAATTGTATACTGTTTCTCGGTTTCCTCCATTGTTTATGACATTTGCTATTTTTTACGTCATGACTTGCTTTGCCTTTAGGAGGGAGCGGCAATTTGGTAGTCAACTTTTGTCATCGACGACAATGATCTTCGACAACGAAAAAATTAGATGACAGAGAAAAATATGATTGATCGAAGGCAGCACAACATATTTTTTTGTGTTTTGATGGTTGGGGTTTTAGGATTTTATGTATTGAATATGAAAAAGAAAATACTAATTTAAACAAAAACAAATAGCCGATGACTGAAGGATAGCAAATTTTATTGATGAATCTTACGTAAAGCTCTGATACCATGTAAAATAGAAAACAGAGATAATATTATTGATAATAATGTTTTTGTGTACTATTACATAACAGAATTTCATGTCTATTTATAATAGAAATATAATTTGAAGAATAAGTTAATATAACTCAAAATCTAATAGACCCTAAATTTAATAGACCCTTAGCATGTAATTGGACTTGGGCTTTAATTAACCGATCATCTAACAAGATGGTCAAATTTATATGACATAAAAAGAAAGGGCCAAAAGATACGATATTCCAAAAGACTTAACTTTGAAATTGAAATCAAATGGAACATAAAATTTGAAACTTCGGCATCGCCATAAAACCTAAAATCTAATTGAAATAAGTCTGCAAAACCAACAATGAACATTGGCAAGTGAAAGAAAGAGCAAATGCTCCAAAGCCTCTACAACACCGCAGACCGCAAAACCAACAATGAACATTGAAAATAAGGACTCTCACTGCAATTTCGAAAGTTAAGGTCCCAAATCTGCAATTTGGCCATACCACAGGGACCAAAAATTCAATTAACTCTAAATAACCCTATATTTTTTGTTATTTATGACTATTTTATATAACAATTTTTTTTTGTCAAATATCTAACAAATATATGGCAACTTCTTTGATAAAAAATACATTGACGAAAAGACATCTGGATTACGAACAAAACGAGTTCAATATTGATATGCTTTCAAGATACGTACAATTTTATAAAAACATGTTGATGCTTAATATATATTTAAAAATATATATTTCCATGGCACACCCTTAGTCTAGGAGCTAATTATGGACGAATCTATAAATGCTTACTTCTTACAAAAATTATTGTGTACGCAATCACAATAATATATCTTCGACAAGCAAACAATAATAGTTAGGCAGCAACACGCGGGCATCATTCTTTCTGTAGACAAACTCGACACGAAACAGTTAGCAAAATATATACTCGACAACCGAAGATAAATAAACCTGCCGCAACGCGCGGGCCGCGTACCCTGAAACTATGCTACAAGTTACGAAACTACTTTTAACTTTTAACTATTTACGACTTTTTTATATAATATACTTTATTTGTCAAATAAGTAACACATATATACCGATTCATTCAGAAAAAATATACCGATCAAAAGCTCTTCGCATTGCGAAAAAAAAGAGTCTAATATTGCAATGCTTCTGACATACAGACGATTTTATAAAAAATATTGAAGTTTAATATATATTTAAAAAAACTTTCAAAGCACACCCATAAACTACCTAATAATTTTAAAATAAATCTTAGCAGTCAAATACGTACAATTCTATAAAAATTTGAATTTTATAAATAACCCTATATTTTTTTGCTATTTACGGCACTCGGTTCAACCGACTTAACCAAACATGTTTAAAAAATCTGAAATAAAACATACGCTAAATAATTAAAAAAACACGTCCGCCGCAACACGCGGGTCGCAATTCCACTTGTTTATGATCAACTATCAGTTCACTCATTTTACAAAGAAACTAAAACAAAACAAAAAAGAATTTGGGCCAAATTGAAATATTCTTCAGACTGTCATCAAGTCATCAAGAACTTGAAGTGTAGTCCAAATTGTCATCATGTTTGTCTAATTTATGCTGAAACATCTTAGCACAAATGAGAAAATACCCAAAGTTCAATACCCCAATTCCTGCTAACAACCAGTACACTATATCCAATCTACCATCATTCAAGTCATCCATCAACCACCCGGTACTTTTCCTAATCAAGCTCGTAATCGCTGTACTTAAATAAAATCCAACTGCAACCAACAACGATATCATAGCCGTAGATGTACTACGCAAAGATGTTGGAAATTCTTGATAGTATAACAAAATTTGGCCTGGAAAAAGAAATGCTTCACTTATTCCTACAACTATTAAGGGTGCCACAAGCCATAACGCTGGAAAGGGCACAACTGAGGTCATACCGGTGCTTATGCCAATAAGATTGTGGGACCGGGCAGTGTGCAGCCTTTGGAGCTCAATGATGCCAGATAGTACCAAGCCTAAAACATTAAGTACATGACCAACTCCTATACGTTGGAGGGGTGTTAAAGGCGATCCATTTAATTTTTTCCATATTGGAAAAATGAAGCGATCGATTATAAAAAGTGAAATACTTGTAGCTAGAGTGTTGAAGAATAAGAAAGAGGCGGCAGGGATTTTGAAGGTGGAACCACCAAGGTGTCTATCCATTGCTAGAGCTTGAAGGATAATGAAGTTGTTAAACATGCCAACAATGCCACTTAACATAACACTAGAAGACCATAGAGGCATTATTCTTATTAGGGTTTTTAAGTCTTCCACTTCTTGTACACTGCTTAGGCTCCATGATTTTAATTTTTGACCGTCAGACTCAATCTTTATAGCCCCCCTATTTAAGAACCTACATGATGATCAAGTATACCGTTTTGATTAGAAAAGGTTATGGAAAAGATATGATTTTGCAGGGTTTTCATTGAATATTCTAATTAAGCCTACATTCAAACAAATGAATTTAACGTTAGGAAAGTTTGTTGCCATGCATACCTGAAGCTATCAGATGGGCTTGTGTTAGATTTGTCATCTATGTCATAGTTATATTTATGGTTTCTTGAAGAAACCCTTCTCTTCCTCACCGCCGCTACGATAACTCGAGCAATGCTAGTAAAAGGGCTTCCCGTGGGTTTAATTCTTTGGTAAAATTTCATTCCGGACAAGAATAGTATCACACCAATTAAGTTACTAGCAGCGCTAATCCCAAACCCTAATGTCCAACTAACATTATCTTGAACATAGACTATGGCAGTGGAACTTATCGCGCTGGCAACATAAAGGGCACAATAGTACCAATTAAAATAGGTTGCAACACTATTAGGATCCTTAAATTGATCAGCTCCCATCGTAGCAGTGGTGAAACGTGTGCCTCCAAACCCTATGCAAGTTAACCCTAAAATTGTGTAAAGAACTCCATATTGAAGCTTGGATGGAGATTCACATGGGAGCGACATGTTGGTACATGGTGAAGGTCTCAGGGAAGGAAAAGCAGCTGTTAACGTCATTAGCGTCATGCCCTGAAATCGATCATTAACTTGTCATGTTTATGTAAGACAAATATATAATAAACATAAGGAAATACATGTTACATGCCATTTTAGCCAAAATTATATTACGTGACTAAGATATATACCATGAGTGAAACAAATGAGAAAACCACGACGACAATGAAGGGGCCGTAAAAGGAATCCGCGAGAATAGCTCCAGGGATCGGAAAGAGAAAGAAGCAGCCAAGGACGACATTGTTGATTTGAGTGGCATCAATGCTCTTAACATTATACTTAGTGATAAGATACACAATGAGGTTTCCTACCCACCCTCCTACAGCCATTGCTATGGCAAACATACATCCTGCATCATGAAACACAAGTTGTATTTCATTCCTTACAAGATACATGAACTTGAGTATAGATATATTATTGTAGTACTAAAGTTTGTAAAGAAAGAGATCGAAAAACCTAATATGAAGGGGAAGGTAGTCCATCCTCCTCTATTAGTATGTTTCATCAAGACAATGTTTGTGTCTTCAACTGTCTTATGTTGGCTGTTGTTTACTACTTCAACATGTTTCTTTGGCTGATTAACTTCCATTTTCTTGTTTGTTTCTATCTAATGAGAAAATGAGATTTGGAGTGGCCATGTATATATAAAGACTTATGGGTGTGTACTAATATGAATTAATAATGGTCACAAGATTAATAGTGACAATCTGAAAAATGGAAATTCTTTTTATCATGGTGGGGTATATATGTAAGATGGCCAGATTAATCCCCTGATAAAAAAGGTCGTTGTTTCTGACGCTTTTTACTTACTAATTATATATATACACTATATAAAGGAGTTAAAACGCTGCCGTTTTTGGCAGCGTCGCTACAGTACCCGGCTCAATGGGCTCCCAATTTGGACCGGCCCATTTGGCAATTTTTTTTTGTAGGCAATGTAAAAAAAACCGCTCGGCATAAAATAGAAAAAAAAACTACAAAAATATTGACTTATTCAGATAAAAAAATATTCGCGACATGAGGCCCAACACATAAGCTCATATAAAAAAAACAAACTGTTAAACATGAGACCGAAAAAATAAACCCGCACAAATAAAAAATAGAAAAGAATAAAAATAAAATTTTAACACAAAAAATAACCCGCACTGTTAAACATGAGACCTAAAAAATAAACCCGCACACAATACAATTAAAAAACGCCCTGCAGTAACGCGTGATTCTCATTTAAAGCCCATGTTCCTATAAAATTATATTAAAAAAAACTCGTATAGCCAAAAAAAGAAACATTTAACATAAGCCTCACACATAAGCCCATATAAGAAAAAAAAACAAACTATTAAACATGAGGCCGAAAAAATAAAACCACACAAAATAAAAGAAATAAAAATAATAATGCCTCGCTTAGAATAAAACGACGTAGTTTTGTTCCACACGCTACAGTGCTCGGCCCTTTGGGCTCTCAATTTGGGTCAACCCATTTGGTTTTTTTTTTTTTTTGGTAGGCAATGTAAAAAAAAACGCTCGGCACAAAATAGAAAAAAAATTACAAAAATATTGACTTATTAAGATAAAAAAATACCCGCGACATGAGACCCAACACATAAGCCCATATATAAAAAAACAAATTATTAAACATGAGACCGAAAAAATAAACCCGCACACAATACAATTAAAAAACGCCCTGCAGTAACGCGCAATTCTCATTTAAAGATCATGTTCCCATAAAATTATATTAAAAAAAACCCGTATAGCAAAAAAAAGAAACCTTTAAACATAAGCCCCACACATAAACCCATATAAGAAGAAAAAAAACTATTAAACATGAGGCCGAAAAAATAAAACCGCACAAAATAAAAAAAAATAAAAAAAATAATGCCTCGCGTAGAATAAAACGATGTAGTTTTGTTCCACACGCTACAGTGCTCGGCCTTTTGGGCTCCCAATTTGGGCACCCATTTGGTTTTTTTTTTTTGTAGGCAATGTAAAAAAAACGCTCGGCACAAAATAGAAAAATAAATTACAAAAATATTGACTTATTAAGATAAAAAAAAACCCGCGACATGAGGCCCAACACATAAGCCATATATAAAAAAACAAACTATTAAATATGAGGACGAAAAAATAAGACCACACAAAAAAAATATATTAAAAATAGTAATGCCTCGCAACTATGCGAAAAAAATTAACGACCCGCAGCAACGCGCGGGTAATCATGCTTGTATATACTAAAATTGGAATGATACGGCGTCGTTTACACGACGCAAAAGGAATATAGCCCAAAACGCAAAAAGCAACTAGCCCAAAAAGAAATACATGTGCCGGCCCAAGTTAAAAACACTTTTAAACTATTTTTTTTATATAAAACGCACTCTCAAACTATACTGACAGCTTATGAAAACTACCTTAAACTTTTAGTTATTTACGACTTTATTATATAACAAACTTTATTTCTCAAATATGTAACTTACATCTACCGATTCATTCATAAAAAATACTGCTAAAAAGATCTTCGCATTGCGAATAAAACGAGCCCAATATTGCAATGCTTTTGACACGCGACTATTTACGACTTTTTTTATATAATCAACTTTATTTATCAAATATATAACACATTTTTACCGATTCATTCAGAT
>BQNB010043558.1:0-45440 GCA_026074375.1 Tanacetum coccineum | reverse complement strand
AATGCAAAGAAATCTAAGCTAGAAGTACTTTTAAGCAACTAAAATTGAGCATGAACTAAGCAAACTTAGAAATCCTAAGCAATAAGCAAAAATCCAAATAAGCTAAAATCCTTAAAAAAGCTAAACTAGACTCTAAATCTTTAAGGAATTATTAAACTACTTATAATATATCTATATAAGCTATAAAATCTAGACTCGTAAGCTAAATTAACAAATTAAAATCCTAAAATTCCTAAGTACTGTTTTTGGCTTTTTAACTTTTTGAATGACTTTTGATAGCAAAATAAGCTATGTAAATAAGCTAGAAAATGAAATTTAAGTCCTAATATGTATTAAGCTATACCTAGTCTATAAAATACTAAAAGAAGAGTTATTAAACCCTAACCTTGCTGGCTTAATTTGGGCTAAAGTATCAGCAGTACTAACTTTCGTTAGTACTGCTAGTGTAAAGTATCAGCAGTACTAACTTTTTGTTAGTACTGGTGCCTTTTGCACAAGTGCAAACCAAGAGTTAAGCTATGAAATAAGCTACAAATTGAAAACTAGATTCTAATTTAGATTAAGCTACACCTAGACTACTAGCTACTAGAAAATTAAATCCTAAATCCTATAATAGCTAAACCAATTATAAGCCTGAAGTTCAGCAGTACTAACTAACTTAGTACTGCTGATGCAATTTGCAACACACAAAGACCAATATGCAGGCTAACCTAGTGACTACCACTACCTTAAACACACTCAAATTGTGTGTTTAAACACAATGCAAGCAAAATCCAAGCCTTAAGGGCTTTAGATCAAAATTTCACAAGTAAAAAGAAAGGCAAAAAGTACCCTGGTGCTGAGAGGAAAAATTAAGCTATAACCTTTTGAAAATTAGAATCTAACTTTTGAAATTTGTTCTCCTATTGATCTTAAGTGATATTAAAACTGACTCAAGTGTTTTGCATAGAAACCTTTAACTTTAGATGGTCAAATTAGCTTAAACCAAACACTCCTTTAAGACTATGACAGATTTGAAAACAGCTTTTAAGGTGAAATCTAATGAACAAGTTTTAACTACCAGATGATTTTTGGCTTAAAACAAGCTTAATAAACAAGAATTAACAGCTGAATTTAACTAGAAATCAAAGATTAATACTATGCTATCTAATATTTTTGGTTTTTTATGAGTTTTATGATGACTATATGAAAAATAAAGATCTAGACTATCAAAAGTAAAAACAGATGATCATCTAAGATTAATAAGCTAAACTAAACACAAATAAGTTCTAATAAGCAAATAGAATAAGCAAATAAGCAATGATAAGCATATAAGCTTTAACTAAGCAATTTAAACTAAAATTAGAGAAAAATAAAAAGAGAAACTTACTTGAACCTTTAGCTAAACAAAAGGACCAATAATGGCAGCTACAAGCTCCCTAGCTTATTAATAAGCTAGGGTATAAGTCCTTGGGATCTCTTCCAAGTTAAGATCCCCTTCCAAAAAGCTCATATCCAATAGAGTCCATTATAAATGTAAGTTAAACTGGTTTAGGGTTTAGGTAAGATTAATACTGAATTAAAATAAGCTCTATTTCAGCTTATAGACTGAAAGAGCTTAAAATGAGCTTATTAGCTTATTGAGACAATTTGGCTTATTAAGAGAGCTTTTGAATAACAAGAAAAGAGAGCTTATGAATGACTTAAACGAAATTTCATTAATGAAAGTTACTGATTACATTACTTAAAAAGGAGATTACAAATATTTTAAGGAAAATTAAGAAAAATACGAATTTTAACTAGACTAAAAGCTACTAAAAAACCTAGATCCATGCGTGTGTGAGAGGTGAGGCCTATTTATAGCCTGCCTTAGATCCTTCTAGCCTCTTGGGTCATTCCCCCGCTCCTCTTAATCACCACCTTCCATTTTCCCAATCATTTGAGACTGATTTGTGGCCGTTTGATCATCCTTGGGATTCACATGGATTGCCAAGCTGGCAATCCATGATGTGACGTTTGTGCTAGTTCTGTGAGAGCTTCTAGTGCAAAACTCATGCTTCTTTGTGCTTCTTCCATTGATGACGTGGCCTTTGAGTGTGAAAGGGCTTAAGTGATCCATGATTCGTAGTTTTATATACCCAAAATATATATACTAATATAACTTTAAGAGTAATTAAGAAAATTACCAAGTTACCCTGTGTGGACACCTGAAGATCGCCAGCGTGTCATTCCTTTTTAGATGACATTGTGCTTCTTTTGTGAGAGGAAATGGTACAAATACCCACTAATCTTGTGCTTTCACCATTGCTGACGTGTGAGGTGAGCTTGAGTGAGGATAAGTAACCCCTTGATTTGACTGATTTGACCCTTCATTTGTATTAGGGAGCTCATGAATTGACTAATGGGCCCTTTAATTCTTAATTGCCCCTTGTTTTGACTAAGGTGAATGGTGGGAGAGATGATGAATAGTAACACGATTTTACCCGCCCTTTTTCTAACTGAAAAGGGTAAATCGGTTTGAAGTTTGGGAAGTTGGCAATTTGAGTCCTTGTGTTCTCTTTTCTATTTTCTAGTTATAAATAACTTTCGAAAAGTGCAAGATTAGCCCTTGTGTTTGTTATAAAAGGAAAATGGGCTTTGTTGACTTTTATTGACCATAGTTTGACTGGATTTGACTGAGGCTTGACTTTCCTGGCTTTGCTTCCGGCTTTTGTTCACTCTTCCGTTCTCGTGTCCGTGCTTGCTTGTTTTTGACGGTTTTCATGTGATTTTTGATATATCCGTACCTGCACACACAAAACACAAATACAAGCATATTTTTGCCATTTTTGGTCTGTTTTGGGTTTAATTGGGTTATTTTAGGTACAAACGGATATGTGTAATCTACACTTATCAGTAGACTTTGTTAGGATGATGTGGATCTACAAACCCATCTGGCTGATTGACGTACACTTCTTCCTTTAGAGGACCGTTAAGAAATGTTATCTTGATGTCCATCTGGTATACTAGAAATGATTTGTGTGCAGCATATGCAACGAATAATCAAACAACTTCCAATCGAGCGACTGGTGCAAATGACTCTTCGAAATCAATGCCTTCCTGTTGTCCATATCCCTTATCTACAAGATGAGCTTTGTTGCGGATAACAATATTCTCTTCATCACGTTTGTTTTTCCAGAGCCACTTCATGTTAAGGACATTTTTGCAGAAGGGTCTGTCGACTAATTCCCATATATCTAGTCGTTCAAACTAGTGAATTTCTTCCTGCATCGCTTCAATCCATGCAGAATCAGCCATGAATTCTTTGACGTTCTTTGGTTCAGCACTCATGGTGAGTGCGAACATACACATCTTGCCATTTGTTTCAAGCTGACGTCTTGTTCTAATTGATTGGGAAGGATTTCTAATGACTTGTTCTAACGGATGATCTTTTGTCCAACGATGTTCAGAGGGATGTCATTGATAGAATGTATGCATGCATGTTTGACGAGTTAACATAACGAGATGATGTCTCCCCTTGTTCTTGTACCGGTGTACTAAAGATGTTGATAAATTCGTCTTCTTCAACTTGTTCATTTTCTTTATCAGTTTCTGCTTGATTAATGTTCTCAATAACAGTGATAGTTGGTGCTTGAGTTGGTGCTTGATTTGTAGTTTCAGGTGTTGTTTGAATGTTTAATGGAGGAATATCTGCAACAACGATTGTTGATGTAGATAGATTTGTGTTTTGTTGTTGACGTTGATTAGGTGCATCAGTAGCAGTTACAGTGGAAGACTTTGACACAACTAGAGTTGTTCCATTAAGTAATTCATCAAACATCAGACTAAATATCAAATACAGCTCATTTGACGTTGTTACTGTCTTAGCTGAATGAGGAACATTTTCTTAACTTTGAGGACTAGGACTTAAACTGGCATGTTCAAGTGCCATTGTCGGACATTATGGAACGGGGTCAGAACTGACATGATCTGACGCCATATGAGGCAATTCGTCAAAGTTAACATGAATGGTTTCAATTATCACTCTTGTTCTCTTGTTATATACTCTATAAGCTCTTGACTGAGTAGAATACCCCATAAAAATACATGAATTACCTTTTTCTTTCATCTTGTCAAGATTCTCTCCATCCCTAATGATGTAGCAAAGAGAGCTAAATTGTGAAAGAACTTAACAAACGGTTTTCGGCCATTGATGATGTGGTAAGGTGTTTTCTTATGTGGAGGAATTATGAATGAACGGTTCTGAGTAAAACATGCTGTTGCAATTGCTTCAGCCCAGAAGAACAAAGGAACTTTTGGGACGCTTAGCATTGTTCGAGTAGCCTCAACAAGAGTACGGTTTCGTCTTTCGACAACATCGTTTTGTTTAGGTGTTTGAGCAGTTGACGTTTGGTGTTCAATTGCTTCTTGAGCAAAGTATGCATGAAGAGTTAAATTCAAAAATTCTGTGCCTTTGTTAGTTCGAACTGTTCTAATTTGAGCATGAAGCCCTCTTTGAACAAGTTTGAGGAAATCTATGAGAACTTCAAGTGTTTCGTATTTCGATCTCAAGAAGTGAGTCCAAGTATATCGTGAATAATCATTAATAATTACCAACATATATTTCTTACCATTAAAGCTTTCTACCCTCATGGGACCACATAAGACCATGTGTAGAATTTGTAACCATTGCTTTATGCTTAGGGTAGTTTTTGTCTTGAAAGACTTACGTTTTGCTTTTCCCAACTCACAAGAAGAACAAAGATAATCTTTGACAAATTTCAATTTAGTAAGGCCAGTCATAATATCATACTTCAAAAGCAAGTTGATGGTATCAAAGTTTAGATGTGAGAGACGACAATGCCATAACCAAGCTTGTGATGATGTTGCTTTAGCCATTAAACAAATTGGATTGGGAGTAAATGTGTCTTGAAGAGTGATGGAATACAGATATGTGCCACGAGAACCTGTGAGTTGATCATTTCACTTCAAATCATGGATGTAACATGTAGACTTCCGAAAAGCAACTTCCAAATCTGCATCATAGAATTGACCAACGGAGAATAAATTGTGATTCAGCCCTTTGACATAATAAACCCTTTTGATAGTTACATTCCCTTAAACCAGATCTCCATAACCAATAATCGGTGCAATTTGATCAGTTCCAAACTTCACCGTACCCAGAAATTTCTCCACAAAGTTACTTAGGAGCTTGAGATTTCCTGTCATATGCTTTGAGCACCTAGAGTCGACGATGAATAGAATTATCTCTACAAGCTGCAAAAGAATTAGAAGACAATGGAGTGTTAGACAAAGTGGATTCCCTAATAGTGTTAGATTCTAAATTATTAGTAGTTCTAGATTTATTTCCTAGAGCCCTATTAACTTTTGGAGTAACATTTACTGTACTAGTCTTCGTTTTCCATTTATATATTGGTTGTGTGATCATAGAGGACTACCATCTACATGTCTTACTAGCATGCTCATATTGCTTCCTAATTTTGTTTCTAAGTTTCTGATTAGTAGATTCTGCATCAACTATTTTCTTAGGAGGTGTTACAATAGATTGGTTCACAGTTCGCTTGGGTTTCCTAGTATTAATAGGTACAACAATTGGCTGTTGAGTCCTAGTATTCACGCCATTAATATAATGAAGAACATACATATCATGATTGTAATTCAGCACACATTTTCCACAAGTAACACAAACAAAGTTTACATTCGAGGTCTTAGCATTCAAACTGTCATTACAAGCAGTTACAGATGTTTTATTATTAGAAAACTTAAAATTCCTATGGTGGTCTTCTACTTGTTGCTTCTTTCCTTGACTATTGTTATGCATGAATCTATCTTCTAATTGATTGCTCTTAAGCTGTGGTTTGCTAACACTAGTAGTGGGAATTACTCCTGTATAAAAAGACACGCGTTTGTTAGTTTTCCTAATGTCTTGAGGCAACTGTGGTGTTTTAATTTAATTAGGCTTTGTGTGCACTTTATACATTCCCGGTGCAATCACATTTGTGTTCTTTAAAATTGACTTCACATTCTGAGGCAAAATCTATGCAGTGACTGAATTTGAAAAATCGTTAGACACATTATTTGTGGTAACCGACTTTGACTTTGAAAAATTTGTCTTTGTAAGAGAATCTGAAAAAGTAGCCGGTTTACCTAAAACGGATTGTCTTTGACTTTTAAAAGCATTCGGTTGTCGAATAACTAATGGTTTTTCAAACATAGTTTCCACAGATTTTCCTTTCATATTTTCAATGAGTTTCTTTAACTCACTTATTGCAATGTCTTTGTCTTGTAATCGAGATTTCAGATCTTGAATTTCAAAATATTTGACATTTATGCCTCGAAATGAATTTGATTCTTCTTGTTTCTAAACTTTGTCATTATTAAGTTGTTCCTGACTTTGCTGTAAAGTGAGTTCAAGATTAATTGAATGTTGTTCAAGTTCAGAAAATCTTTTTGACAATTCAGTGAAAGATTTGTTATTGACATTGTCCGTTCTTTTTGAAAGCTCTTTTTAAAGACGTTCACATTTGACTACTTGGTCCACATAATCACATTGTAAGTCAGTGAATTCATCAAGGGTTGTATATACACCAAGTATAGCATTCATCTGATCAGCATAATAATATTCCCTGGAAAATCGGTCGATTTCATTAAGAAACTGTGTTTTTTGAGATTCTAGTTGAGATTTAAGAGAGTCTACTTCATTTTAAAGAGAATTATAGTCTCTCAAATCAGCAACCATTTCCTTTTTCAGACATAAGTGAAATTTTCTAAATCAACATTGATTTTTCGAATTTGGGGACAAAAGTTTCCTTTGATTGTATTTTGAATGAATGGATCTATATGACCAAAATATGTCCTTTTAGCGCTTGTTTGTTTGCAACGTTCCACTCCATCAAAAATTGTGTCAACACTACTTTTAATTTTGAAAAGTTCTTTAGAGCTTTACACTTTTGATCCTACAGAATGGATTCATCCATCCGTCTTTCTAACAAAGTTGTGTGTTTATTAAAAGTCTCTTTTGAATTTTCATTCTTAGCAAGTGTATGGCTCATTTTTGACCTTTCTGAAAAATATCTTTGTTCAGACGACTTTTGACGTTGTGGAACGAACAAATCATAAAGATTATTCAAGCTTTTATAATCAAAAGGTTTGATTAAATCACTTAATTTTGATCGACTTTCTTGGGCAAGATGAATCGTTTCGTTAGATTCAGGAGCTAACATTAAAGAAACATTATCATTATAGCAACCTATATCATACAGAAGAGGATTCGGTCTTTGTGCTTTCTTAAGGTACTCATGCTTAACAAAACTCGTTTTACAATTATGATTAAGCATATTCCTTGTTTGAACTAATTGACCGGTTTTATATACAATATCATCCAAAACCTTAACTTTGTTTTCTAAAGCAATGACCTTTTCAATTTCTTTGTCTTCACGAGATTTGTAAAACTTAAGAATTGTTACTTAATCGTTTATATTTGAGAATTGCAATAATTATGGAGTAATTAGTGAAAGTTAACAAAAGGCGCGTATTCTGGAGCTTAAATGAAAATATTTTGAAGATTACTATTCTGAAGACCAATACGTCGTATCCATCATGGAAGATACGGCGTATCTGTGCCTGCACTCACCAAAGACCACAGATGGATAAAGCTCAATACGTCGTATCTAGAGATACTCAATACGCCGTATTCAAGATATAGTATGTAAATATTATGGAAGATATCAAGCGTGGTCCCTACTCCAAGAAATCCCTAATATGCCATATCCAATACTTGGATACGCCGTATCAAACAGACTTCCAGACCTTATCAATAGAAAACTCAAAAATGATTTTTAAATGTGCTAAATCATATTCTCGATACCTAAACCATAAAAGTCAATTTTCAGAGGAGAAAAAGAGCAGAAGAGGTCAAGCAACGTTATCAATTCCATAGAAGACAACGTGTAATTTCATATACTTTAGTAATCGTTCAGTTTTGGTATCATTCGTTAATTCAGTTAGTTTACCTTGGCTAAATAACTGCTCTTGTATTTATTATGACGTTTAAAGGCTTATACCTTCGGGTACTAGCCATTATTATGAAGATCTGAATGTTTGGTATTTGTTTATCTCAATCTCTTGATTTATCATTGAATGCTTATTTATGTTTATCAATTTATACTTGTTTACGCGCTTTTGTATGCGAACTATCATTCAACTGGATCTAGTGACACAGACCAAGTAGATCTAGAGTCCGAGATAGCTATCCATATAGTAATTTGTACATCTAGAATCATAGTTACACAAATATTGTCCTTCTAAGTCTGTGTCTAAGATACGCTTCGGGCTTAACTAGTTAATTAGACTTTGCCAATGGTTTATTGATCGTGTTGACTAGCAGGTGACCTAGATAATTCAACAAGTAACGTTCTGATTCCATTGGATAGTTGGACAAGTGGACTACAAGTGTATAAATTACCATTAAGCGATAAGTGGGTAAAGTCTCTATAAGCTAGGGTTTAACAACATCACCGTTGCTTTAATCTCTAAGATAGATTATAATCAGCAAATAAGGATGCTTTATGTGGATGCTTTAATTGTGACAGAATTAATGTGTCTAGGTCTTAGGATGATGTAACGCCTAAGTCTTAAGAATGATATGCCACATCGAGAGAAGAAATCATTGCACTTAATAAACAAACCAACATTCTAATTGGATTAATAATGGTTAATACAGTTTTCTTAGATTTGGCTCGACCGCTCTTTTATCTTTTGTTAATTAGCTTGTGTGGGTTAAAGTGCCTTAAATTGATTGTAGTCACCAACCAAACTGTGCCAGTCTCTCAGGCTGAAAACCCCCTTTTCCCGTTAGAATTAGGATTAGAATGACATAGGTTTAGAATATAATTAACATAGATTAGATAACCAAGATATTAATAAAATTGATAGATTTAACCTCGCTTCAACTGTTTAACACCCTATTTACCACAAAACTACTACCGATCAGGTACACTGCCTGTTAAAGTGTTGTTTTTGGTTTAGTCGTCAAAATATAAATTTAATACTTGAATCAATAACATATACACCACACAACGACACATCAAGTTTTTGGCGCCGTTGCTGGGGAGTGAAAATTAATCTTGATTTTTATTTGATATTTTGGTTTTTAGCATTAGATTAGATCTAGCCCTTAGGAGTAATGTAGTTTAAAGTAATTTGTATTCTTGTTTATTGTGTTTGTGTGATACGACGTATTCAGTCCTCTGAATATGACGTATTGGTTTTTTAACTGCCTTTCTAGTAAGTTTATTTCAGGATGGATGATCCCAACATGGCTATGGAAGAATATATCAAGCTTGAAGAAGAAAAAGCTAGTTGGCATAGTCGGGTGTTTAACTAGCAAACTGCTACATATAGGAAGATCAGGGTTGTTGACGATCTTCATGACCTTAGATCTGTGGAAGCTGAATTCCCAGCTATGGTAATTAACGATCCCTTTGCACGATAGGATGCACTTCAGTGCAAATCTCAAGTAAGTACTCCTGTCAACGATGAGATTGACTTTAGAATATCATTTGAAGAATCCAATGATGAGGATTACACAATAATTTGTGACCAAAACTTGTTTTCTTATAAAATGATTTTTGTCAACGATTTAAAAACGAATTCAGAAAATGATAAAAAAGTCTTGCCTTCAATTCCATCACCTGAGCCTACGACCAGTTATATTGATGATTTAGACTTCTTTAAAGATTTTGAAAAGGAATTTCCAGCCATTGTTTACAAATATGCTCAAAGGTCTAAATCAGATTTATTAACTGAACGGACCTTAAACCCTCAACATATCGATAAATTTAATTTAAATAATGAGACATCATTGCCCGAATAAGATGAAGAGGAACAAAACATTATGTACTTTAATGATCTATTCCCTTTCAACGTTATTCATCCCAATGATTTAAAATTGGATAAGGACAATGATAATAATGAAATCAATATAATACAGTCTTCAGAAGGTAATGAAATTATACATGGGTCAAATATGCTTATGGATACAAGTTGCGATAAAATAGATAATATTTTCAATGAGGAAAGCTTTGTCTTGGAACTTAATATGAATATCGTAACTTGGATTTATCTTTTCAACGGGATGCTATTATGCTTTATTATGAATTTGTATGTGCCGTTTGGAATTCTGTTCGACCCTAAGCGGTATTATAAGGATGGTGATTATGCGATAATGTTGTGGAGGCCAAGGTACGTTTTCTTTGTTTTATTTTAGAAAAATTGATCTCCAAGAATGGATACGGCGTATTAGGGTAAAACCTATACGGCGTATCTACTGTTATAATTAAAGTTAACTCACAATTCGCCAATACGGCGTATTAACCTTACCTCTATACGGTGTATCGAGTTTGGGTATAAAAACCCAATCAATACGCCGGATCTGATTTTACCACACACTTTTACTCTCACACACACACGAAATTTTTACCAAACCAAATCTTGGAGATCATTTGTTATCGTGATCATACACTCTTTTATCTCAATCCTACAGTAAGTGTCTCACCCCTTTCTTTTCTTTTGATTTGCGTTTTTGAGTTTGAATTATGATTAGGGTTTTGAAAATTAGTTTAGTGTTTGTATTATGAATGAATGATTTATTCCCCCCTGAATTAGACTAGGAAACTTTAAGTGTTTTGATTGGGTTAAAATGGGTAAACTGGGGTAACCCCCTTTCGTTTTCACCCCCTTTTGTTTAAAACCTCAATATGACGTATTCATTAAATTAAATACGGCGTATTGATGAGAATGGGATCCTGAATCTTAAAACCCATACGCCGTATTGACTAAAAAATCTATACGGCGTATTGAAATATTGATCCCTATATGGCGTATCCATTTTTGAATACGCCGTATCCACCCTCAGAACAGAAGGTTTAAAATTCTATAATCTTTGTGCTTTTTGTCATTAATTTTGCAGATATGGCACCCTAACCACCACGTGAGTAGAGACACCCATTTCTTAGGTACCATGGTCTTGAGTATACTAATAGGGATATTTCTGAATTTGAGGAGATGTTGGAGAGAATTTACGGTCATGAGATACACAGGGTTCAGGTTGTGGATTTTCAAGGGATGCCCAGGCTTATGACGGATGATTTGTTTACTAGGATGAGGATGGAGCACCGTGATAATGCCAGTGTAGTTGTATTTACTAGTCAGGCTTGGGGGAGGCTGTTTGGTACTAGGGGACCACTGGTTTGGGAGCTCATTCTGGAGTTCCTTAGCACACTCAGACTTGGAGAGGTATTACTTGACTTGGATGCTCCTGGTACTATTCAGTTTCAACTAGGTGGGGCCAGGAGACGATTGAGATGGGCAGTTTATTCAGGCGTTGGGATTACACACCGAGGAGGAGATGGAGTCCCCCGGTATTGCTAGGTATTAGAGTGAGCTAATCCTAAGGGTTAGATCTAATCTAATGTTAAAAAACAAAATATCAAATAAAAATCAAGATTAATTTTTACTCCCCGGCAACGGTGCCAAAAACTTGATGTGTCGTTGTGTGGTGCATATTTTATTGATTCAAGTTTTAAATTTATATTTTGCCGACTAAACCAAAAACAACACTTTAACGGGCAGTGTACCCGATCGGTAGTAGTTTCGTGGTAAGTAGGGTGTCGAACACTTGAAGCGAGGTTAAATCTATCAATTTAATTAATATCTTGTTTATCTAATCTATGTTAATTCTATTCTATTCTAAACCTATGTCAGTCCTAGTTCCTAATTCTAACGGGAAAAGGGGGTTTTCAGCCTGAGAGACTGGCACGGTTTGGTTGGTGACTACAATCAATTCAAGGCACTTTAACCCACGCAAGCTAATAAACAAAAGATAAAAGAGCGGTCGAGTCAAATATAAGAAAACTGTATTAACCATTATTAATCCGATTATAATGTTAGTTTGTTTATTAAGTGCAATGATTTCTTCTCTCGAGGCGGCATATCATTCTTAAGACTTAGGCGTTACATCATCCTAAGAAATAGACACATTAATTCTGTCATAATTAAAGCATCCGCATAAAGCATCCTTATTTGTTGATTATAATCTATCTTAGGGATTAAAGCAATGGTGATCTTGTTAAACCCTAGCTCATAGAGACTTTACCCACTTACCGCTTAATGGCAATTTATACACTAGTAGTCCACTTGTCCAATTATTCAATGGATATACGACATTTAGTACTATCACACAATAACAAATCACGTAATAGAACTCAATAACATTGGGTGCATCTTCCCAAAGGTATACTGGCGCCCTACCCAGATGAAATGGGTTTCTCTTCCCGAGATAGTTTACTTCCACAATTTAGGTACACAATCACACGTATAGTAATATAAACGCGCATAATATCCAAGTAAGAAAATAATGTAACAAAAAATATTTAAAATATCATTTGAGTATCATTTTCCCCATAGGAAAACACAAGTAAAAAGAGGAGTTACGAGGACTCACCTTAAGCAAAACGGTGAATCGGAATAAATCAAAAGTGAAGGATGAGCTTGAATGTCCTAAACGCGACCTGTTTGGAATATAGTGCGCTTTAAGTGCAAGCCAACGATAGCGAAAAGCTGCATATGCAATTCTTATAAAGTTCTCATCACCCGAACATGTTTGCGTTTAGTATGTAAGTCAAAATGCGATCTCGTAAAAGTTACACAGTTTTTATTAAGTTTTGACGCTAAAGCAAAAGTAACTATTTTATCAATCTCTAGAAAATCCCGCACATTATCCATTTTCTAAATTTTTCCGCTTGATTTATATCTTGTCTAAAACACATTAAGTATCCTAGCAAAGTCTAGTTACCAATTTTTATTTATCATTATATTTATTACTATTATTTTTATGTCACCAAATTTAATAAATCCTATCTCGCTTACTTAATAATATTTTTGAAAAGTTTCTGACGCACATAAAAAATATATAAGTGATACTATAATATTTGTTAAGGATTTTATATCTCGTTCGGACTCGAAAACGCCTAAAAACCTCATTTTAAGTTTCAAACAGCTCATTATTATTAGTTAAATTTGTGCAGAAAGTTTATAAGATTTCTAGATTTTATTCCGTCTTTACCAGGGCGTAAATTCTTCGTTATGAGGATTCACATAAGGGTCAAAAGCTAAGTTTCAAGAAAAAATCACGCTCTACAAGTTTTCTTTTATAAATTTCACCTGACTCGGACCCGAACTGGGTCAAAAACATGAAAACATAAATTGGATAGATTGCGTCAAAAACAGTTTTTGGCTGGAAAAGTTACTAGTTTTTATCCGAACTTCATTTGGTCGTAACTCATTCGTTTTAAGTCTGTTTTAGCGATTTTTATATCCACGCGTTCGTATTTAAGTATACTAACATATTTTCAACGTTTTGACTACTCAAAATAAATTTAATCACTCGTTTTACCCCACAACATTTTCGAACAACAAGTATTTTATACCAAAACTACTCTATATATTTAGCCGCAAACATCACAACTTCATTTCTAGCCTAAATCCCTTTCATCGATTTATATCAACACTCAAACAACTTCAAGACTACATATCCCTTCCATCGATTGTTACACTAACACTAAGAACCACTTTTAACACATAAAATCATATTTTAACCTAAAAGTAAAATAATATTAAGAATAAGTTCAAAAACATAAACAAGTTGAACAACCCTTTTTATTTTGCTAGTTTCTTTATAAAAATCCTTTACGCAAACATAGGTGACGATTTTTGAAAAGATTCGAGATGTATGCTTAGATGATATACAAAATATGTAGGGAAAAGAAAAGATGAAGTTTTCTTACATGAATGAAGAAGAAAGATGTATAATAACCCGAAACGATCATGTATCTAACCCGAATATAACCACAAATGAACCACTAGCATCAAAGTAACCTAAGATTTGAGATCAAGAAAAACAAACACCAAATGTTCGTGTTTGTGTGTGTGTAGTCAAACAAAGAAAAAGAGAATTTAGGAAGAGAATTTTGATTGTGTGTGTTTTAGTGTGTGTAAGATATACCCCTTCACAAAATGGGAGAATTTTTTGTTTGCAAGGAAGAACTTTTTTTTTAAGAATAATATGACAAAATGTTTTCTCTTGACTGCAAAGTAGAAAACAGTTTACTCTATAGGGACTCTTACCTTTTAATATATGTAGCCCTATTAAGAGAATATGTCAAGATAAAAAGATAAGCTACATGATTATGTTTTCTTGGAAATCATAAACATGGTATAACACCTTGTGTTTTAGGACAATGTACGACGTTAATAAAGTCACCATTTATTTTTAGTATTGTACGCGTTCGTTTTTAATGGAAATCGTTACGTTAAATCGCGTAAGCTAAAAATGATCAGTTAACGTAAACGGGCATTAAGCAAATTATTGTTTACGTCAAACGAGGGTTAAGCAATTATTTTGAGAATAATTATTAACATTTCACAAGTTATTTTATCGGATACGTGAAAGTGTTTACGTTTCACGATAAATGACAATTAGGTTTTCCCGGAACCCTAAAAATTAACGTACGCTTCAACAAATACCTAGGTTTTTATACAACGATCAAAGTTTATAAAACTTTATGCATATGAGCATACATATACATGTCCTATATAAATGTATATGTACAAATTAACCAAGACATTACAAGTATACCTTTTAAATAAAAACTACACATTACATTTTTATATAAAACTTTACTTACACTTTTCTTTTATAATACACAAGAACATACATGAATTAATAAGGAAATAAACTAGTGAAACACAAATCCTTAACTTCAGGGTTGATCCCATTTGATGGACACCCAAGAACATAAATCCATTAAGTTCCCATATCTAAGTAACAAAGATCTAGGGAACCAAGCCTTACACCACCACATGCTCTTGGCTACTTGCTCTATGAAGCTTCCTTGAGACCTTCCTTGAGTCATTAGCTTATTATAAAAGGCCTTAGCTAGTGAATAAACTCACACATCTCTTTTCCAAAGTGAAATCAAGAACAAAACCCCTCATTCCTCTCGTACTAGCTCACGGCTCAAAATCAACTTTTTACACAATCCATACAAAATTTTTATACAATCCATACAACCCTTTATACATCAATCCTAAGACACACTAAAGTGCTTTCAAGCATAGGTTCTTCATTTGCAAGTATTAAGGAAGAAAAGGAAGGATTAGGGTTTCACACCTAATCTAGGGTTTTCATACTTGCAAGCTTTAGTTTTGAATCTAAACACGGGTTTAGCGTTCATATATCATCTCATACATCATCCCTAAGGTCTTTCTAATTTCCTTTATACTTTTTATTATCATTATTTTATGTGTTATATGTTAATTATGGCTAAATCACCACTAAGGACTTTTTAATACATAAAACAAGGTTTTTATAAAGTTATACACATAAATACATAGGGGCTGTTTTAAATCCGAAATTCATACAGTGGGTTTGACAAAATATAATGATAATACGTCTCGTGACGATTCCAAAATGATAAGAAACTTGTCAAACGGATTTATAACGAAAAAGTTAGAGCGAAAACGAGATATATATTCGAGGTATAAAAATCTAGCAATTGTTAAAGTAGTGGTTGCTGTCAGGTTTTTAAGATGGCATTTCGGGCACTTTCGAGTCCGTTTCGGCCTTCGGCCGAAACATGAAAGTCGTTTCGGAAGGTCGTTTTACTTCCTCGCGAGGTTCTTTAAGTCTAAAAGCGAGTGATAACGGGTCGTAAGGCGGGGGCAAAATCTGGCTTTTTGGTAATTAATACACTGCATCAGATCTGATGCGAGTGCTTTTTCGCCCATTTCGGTCGAGTTTCGGGTCTCGGACAGAACTGGAAAGTTGTTCAAAATGTCGTTTCGCATAAATTCTCTTTAGAACCCGAGTCATGAAAATGTGATTTAGTGGGTCATTATAGTCGGGTCAGACTTAGAAAATAAATTATCACTACCAGTAGTAATAACACTACCAGGAGAAACTAATATACTACCAGTAGTAATAACACTACCAGGAGAAACTAATATACTACCAGTAGTAATAACACTACCAGGAGGAACTACTACACTACCAGGAGGAACTAATACTCTACCAGGAATAACTATAATTACATTATTCAGATATTTATAAATGTTTTACAATTATAAATATGTTTTCACTCAAACATTTAGATGGTGATTGATGCTATATAGAATATTATGTGGTTATCAAAAGTGCTATAATACTAGGGAGTTTCATAATGAGGCCTCTACGGATGGCGTATCGACGAGTTGTTGGATTTACGATTTAAAGTGTCCTAACTCCTCGTACGTCATGTCATGACCTCTTTAATTATGATAGCCCGAACGATAGTACGATATAACAACTATAAGATTATATTCGTTTACAAACTTGTATATTTTACTACAATACAATTACCTTTCAATACTTTGTGAGTTCATAGTCTCGCATTTCAATCGATACATTTTCTGCCATTTACCTGATTATTTCATCACTTCACTTCTAAGGTGAGTTCATAGTCTCGCATTTCAATCTTTTCAATGTTTTATAAACCCGCGAGGGGAATACATGCTCGTTTACAAACTTGTATATTTTACTACAGTACAATTACCTTTCAATACTTTGTGAGTTCATAGCCCCCTTTTTACCACTTAATTGTTTTACAAACTCTACGAAGTGAATTACATTGCTTATTTTACTTTGGACACAAGTGTTTTCAAAATTGTATGCTATCCAGATTATTGCATGAATGCTATTGCCTAAGAGCCACAATTACTGGTGCAAATCCATTATAATTACGATTACTGGTGCAAATACGATTACTGGTGCAAATCCATTATAATTACGAACTCTGGTGCAATTCCCTTATAATTACGAATACAGCTTCGAGGTCATGAGCTTAGTGCAATAATACAAAGTGTGGGACATGATGAATGTGTTTCTCTTGTCTACCTTACTTATTTTGGACTTCGGAATACGTACTTAGTCCACCATTACTTCGATCTTGTGGTCCACTTTTAAATACTTCTTGATTTACTGAATCACTACTTGGATTTCGGATGGATTTCGGAAATAACACTTTTAAATGTTGTAACGCTACTTTTCTTCTGAAATATTTCTTAAATTATTTCAATACTGCTTTTTACTTAAACCTATGAATTCACCAACATTATTGTTGACGTTTTAGCATGTATTTTCAGGTTACTATTTTGCTAGTGGAGCATTGGGAGCATTCGAGTCGCGCGGATATATATTTTTGAAGGCTTAATAACTTGTATACCATTCGACAAACGTTTTGACAATGTTTTCTAATACATTATAAATGAAACCTGTTGCAACTCTGATCTTTTATTAAATAGAATATGACTTTATTTAAAACGTCCATTTTAAGGTCGTTTTCCGTGACTTGTGTTTTGTGCCCTGAAGTAGCACCCCAATGTTACCATTCCGCTGCGTTGTCCTGATTTTTGGGGGTGTTACAGATGGTATCAGAGCTGAAGTCATAGAGAACTAGGTCGTTTTCAAAACCTAGACTATGACCATGTTTTTCAAAATATAGAGTCTCTCCTTGTTTTGCGTGTGATGGTGTTCGGCCGAGCAAGGGAGGAAGCAAGAAAAGAGAAACAAGCTTGGTTACTATGTGTTTCTTGGTGTGAGGCGAAGAGTTTATACCAACTTGGAAGTGTCAAGCAATGATGGTTTTAATATGAAAAAATAAAAGTTGGAGTGTGTGGGTGATCATATAGCCGATCGGCTATATGCCTAGGCATGCAAAAAGTTTTTTTTTGAATTTTGATTTACTTGCATAGTCTGTAGGATCGATATACCTTAGTATAATAAGCCTTTAGCCTGTAAAGGATGTTACTTCCTTGAATAAATCCAAGTCAGTAACAATGAAACACTGATGTAATACTATCAACTATGCGGAAACTAGTTAACAGTATCAAGAAGAACACACAATGATTTAACAAACGATTTGTATTATCACACCTTGAATCTGCCTAAGTTTGCAGATCTCTAATACAATACTTATCTCTAATACTTCTAACTAATGCTTTTTCTTGTGTCATTCTAATGCCTTCCTAGAGATCCTTTTATAAACGTAAAGATAACTCCTATAGGTGTAACAGTTTCTTGTATGACACAATACTATAAATACTAAATACCTAAATAGGTAATTGTTACATGATTAATACAACTATTACTTGATAATTACTAATGTAACCGTTTAACTAATAATCCTTTAAAGTTCCTTTATTAAAGGCAGTACTTTGACTTTTTCATACTAAGCAGGCAGTACTTTGACCTTCAACTTAGCAGTACTTTGACCTTCTGACTTGTATTTCCCACATAGTCTTTGTCAATTTTAATTAAAATGTAACATTTGTACAAAGTAAAGGTAAACTTGTTTATTTAAATAAAATGCGAGCTTCGGGCCAAAGTCAAGGAACAAAGACGCCAAGGTTGGCAAAAATAATAATTTACGATCATAAAAATTAATAACGAGACGCGTAGTAGATTTTACGATGCTTAAAACGATTAACGAATGCGCGATCAAACGTTGATTTGCGAAACTCCACAAATTAAAAAAAATTAAATTTCGTTCGTAATAAAATACGAAAATAATTATTTACACCAAATAAGATTCTAAATGTCGACATTCGTTTACACAGATTTATAAAATAATAATTATGACTTCGGACTCGCGATCGTGATACGCGTCGTGAAACTCGGGTTGTTACATACAAGGGTTAAGATGTATAAAGAACTAAGTGTTGCAGAAAAATTACAAGGTGATTATGATCTAAGGGATGCTAACCTTGTTCTTTAAGGCCTTCCACCAGATGTGTACTCACTTGTCAACCATCATAGAGTTGCCAAAGATATTTGGGACAGAGTCAAGTTACTCATGCAAGGAACTTCGCTAGCAAAGCAAGAGCGTGAGTGTAAGCTGTATGACGAATTCGATAAGTTTACTTATATCAAGGGAGAGACATTGCATCAGTATTACTTGAGATTTGCTCAACTCATTAATGACATGAACATCTATAAGATGACTCTCTAACAAGTTCAAAAGAATACTAAGTTTTTGAACTATCTTTCATCTGAATGGAGCAAATTAATCACGGATGTTAAATTGGCAAGGGATTTGCATACTACTAATTATGATCAACTTCATGCATATCTTCAACAACATGAGATTCATGCTAATGAAATTCGAATAACACGCGAAAGATATCAGGACCCTCTTACCTTGGTTGCTAACCAACATCCATCATCTTATCCTTACCATCAAGCTCCATACAATACTCCTGCCCCTATGACTAATCCTCAGTATTCACAACAATTTTCTCAAACAGCTCATCAGTTGTATTCTCATGCACCAATGACTAATCCTTATGATGCCAATTATCATCTACAGTTTTAGAATCCAATCAATCAACCATATTACAATCTAGTCAATTAGTTAACTTCACCAAGTCCTCCACAACCTTACTCACCTTCACCAGTTGTTCAACAACCACATCCATAATTTCACCAACCTATCAAACCTCGTTGTCACACTTCAGCAAGGGGATATCCACTTTGAATACATTACAAAAGCATGACATTTATTTCTGTTTGGCATCATGCTATCCTTATAACCAATAACCCAACCAGAACTTCATCTAATCCCATAAATCAAGCAACCATTCAAGATGGTAGATTCACTGTTCAGCAAGTTCAGGGGAGACAAGTTCAGAACAATGCTTGTAATGGTGCTCAGGGAAATGCTGCAGGCATGGTAAGAAACAATGCAGGGCATGGAAAGGTGATCAAGTGTTACAACTACCAAGGTGAAGGGCATATGGCAAGGCAGTGTACTTGACCAAAACGACCAAGGAATTCTGCATGGTTTCAAGAAAGGTTGTTGCTCATTTAAGCACAAGAGAATGGTCAGGTTTTGGATGAGGAATAGTTGGCATTCTTAGCAGACCTCAGAACTCCTGATGGACAAGCTGCTCAGACTATAATCTAATAGAATGATGCCTTCCAGTTTGAGGATCTTGATGCTTATGACTTGGACTGTAAAGACATATCTTCAACAAAAGCAGTTCTAATGGCTAATCTTTCAAGCTGCAATTCAGATGTTGTCTCTGAGGTACCATATACTAAACATTATCAACCTAAATTGATTAATGATCATGTGCAAGAGATGCAGTATTCAGAACAACCATACATTGATGAAATTGCAGATAATGAGATAACAAGTGATAGTAATATCATTCTGTATTTTCAATATCTGCTAGAATCATAATCCCCCCTTTTGGGGGTGGGGGCCGGGTATTCCAGATACAAAATTCTTCTGCACAACATGATTTATAGGTAATTTCCTTAGTTGAACAATGAACCCGCAAACAGACCTAGATAAGCAAAATCAGAAACACCAAGTAGTAAATGAATCCTTAACTGCTAAGCTTGAAAGATATAAGTTACGTCTCAAACAATTTGAAGAAAGATAAAATGTTTAACTGAGTCAATGTGAAAAATTAAGTGATTCTCAAATTAACACCCCGTGTTTTAGGGTCATTGTACGTCGTCAATAAATTCACTATTTATTTTTAGTATTATACGCGTTTGCTTTTAAATCGTAATCGTTAAGTTAAATCGCGTACGCTAAAACTTTTCGTTCAATGTAAACGGGCATCAAACAATTAAATGTTTACATCAAGCAAGTGTTAAGTAATTATTTTGAGTATAATTATTAACTTTTGTTCATTTTATTTTTATTGGTTACGTAAAGTGATTACGTTTCGCGATAAAATACGTTTAGGCATTCCCGGAACTACCAAAACTTTTCTACGCATCAACAAATACCCACAATTATACCCAATACCCAAAATTTACAAAATATCATCATATATATCAATATGTGGCCGAATTTGGTGAGAAATGTGGTTCCTTAAACTGAATAGATCTTTGCAGCCTATAAAGGATGATAGCCAAGATGTATAAATACAAATGACTATGTAGAAACAATGACTATGAATACTATGTATTAATGCGGAATCTTAACACAAGTACTAAGAAGAACAATGAACAACTGAATAACAGCTTTGTTAATGTGTTCTTGAGAGTTACAGATTGCTAACTATGATATTGTATAAGAAAATAAAATCGGTCTGGTTTCATATATCATCTAACTAAGCCAACAGTTATCCTTTTATAAGACAAACTAAGGATAACCCTAGATAGGCTTACAAATCTTTTTCTAAAATATCTCATAAAAATCTTTTAAATATCTCTCAAGACGGTAACTAAACAATTTTAATACTAACGGTACTCACTAACTAACTAACATTAGCTTAATCACTTTGAACTGTCGGTACTAATTATAACTAGTCGGTAACTAACTAATTGTACTGTCGGTACTAATTAATAAAACATTATCCTACAAGTCCTCCCTTTAAACATGAAGTTAAACTATTTTTCAAAATTCATGTTTCTTCAATCTAATAAGCTTCACTCGAGAGGAGTTATCCAAACATTTTTTATTATCATTTCCTTAATCTTGTACACTCTATCCTTCTTTAGCAGCAACTTTCTTTTCAGCTACTCAGCAACATCTTATACCTACAATCCAACTAAGTTGGCTTTGTAGTTTTTGGCAAACTACCCAGTCCATTAACGAATTTTGATGTTCCTTAACCCAGTAGCCGTTACTCTGCTCTGGGATAGATAACTCTTCATCCTAAGAATATGATAGTTAAATACCATAACAATTTTTGGTAAAACTATCAACCATAACGGATTTGATTTTGTCTTTACCTAAAAATACTTTTGTGTTTGGACCTATCCAATGCTTCATAGTAAATAAACATGGTGCATTGTAAAAACCATATAGTATTTTAGCAAACTATCAGCTATCAACAGATTTGATTAGTCTTTACCAAGAATGTTAGATCTCGGACTAGCCCAAACTCTTCCAAGAAGCAAGTGAGTTTGATTACCCTATCAATTTTTGGTAAATGTAAACCTATCAACGGATTTGAGAAGTCCTTTACCTCAAGCCGCTTGCTTTGGACTAGCAATTCCTTTTGCCTGTTAAGCATGGTGAAATTGATAACCATTTGTTGTGTGGTGGTTAGCCCAACACTCCCAATCCGCTTCTCACTTCCACCAATCTTGTTCCTTTAGATTCTAAATCAGCAAGTGATTTTCTTGATAAATCGTATCAAGTTCAAATGCCATAGTAACTTTCTTCTCAGACATCAATTTTAGCTTAGCATTTGACACCACTATTTCCTTCTTTTAAATGATACTTCTTCTCTGTTAGCATTGAATAACTAATCCTTCATCAGTCATCAAAGTGTTTACCCCTGAGGACTTGCAATATCCACTGATACTTTCCATCATGTTGTGTAGCTCCAACACTCATCTTGTACACTGGATTGAACAAAATCGCATCAAATCCTCCCCAAAGACTCTTTCAAAACCTTCAGGCATCTCATCTTGGTATTTATCCATTACCAGTTGATACACAACATTCAGATTTTCTTTGTCAAATATGGACAATACTGTCGTCAAAGTACTAAAGTATCTTTGCTATCCATTACTTCTTGTTACCACATTCAAATTAATCTCCTCAAGAGGTTCAGCTTGATCAGGTTGTGGTTTTGTTTCCAAGACCTCTGTCTTCCATTCAATTGGATAGGATATATTTCTTGTCAAAGATCTCATAGTCCCTACTTCCCATGCCTCAAATTGAGGCTATTGTCAAGGCACAATCTCAGCTACATCATTCCTCTACTCAATGTCAATTGGTCATCTTGAGAAGTAACCTTGTTTGAATCTTCTTTTCTTGACTTCATTTTCTTCCTAAGTAACCAAAAATTATCTTTTCTAGTACTCTCTTTCTCCTTTTATCCTCTACCTTGACATCTCTATGGTTTCTTCCCTTGATCACTTACACGTTTTGGATAATACCAGCTCCTTTCTCATTCATCTCTTGTTAAACCTTTCATCTTGAGCATGATCCAGTAAGAGATGAAATCTTCATTACACTCTTAATCATTTCATCAAAGCTTAATTCTTCAAACTTCTTGCTCTCAAATCACATGTTTGTAGTTTCCTACAAGTCTTTATGTAGGTCATCATTTGATTTCTTCTGAGTTGAATCTTGTGGAGTTTATTTTCTTATGGCTTGTGTTCTTTGTTGAGCAAGGAACTTCTCTGAGCAGCAAATTGTATCATGTAAGGAACTTTGCTCTTTCTTCTATAGTGAACTGTCTTCTCTTTCTGCTCTTGAAGCTTCTCAGCTAGATTCCTGTCTGCCTTAAGTTCTTTATCCTTAATATCATCAAAGTTTTTAATGAGAGCTTCATTTGCTGCTTTTTCTTCAGCAATCTTGTTTCTTTCTTCTTCTGCTTCCCATTCTTCTTGCATTTTCCTAGCCATTTCTTCATCAGTTTCAAGCTGTTTGAATTTCTTTACAGCTTGAGGAATATCATCATCTTCACTTTCAGATTCATCCTCCTCTTCAATCTTCTTCTTCCCTTTGTCTTTAGGATCAATCTTTGGAAGAGGCTTTAAAGTGAGTGTTGATCTTGTAGAAGTAAGGCAGGCCTATCATTATCTTCAACATCCTTCAACCTACAACCTTTCCCTTTTTCTTGTAGAATAGCTTTGGCTTTACTCATTTGAGGTGAAAGTGTAGCTAATGTTTCCATCAACACCAAATGTCAAAGATGAGGTGTGTTTTGAGTGGATGTTTGAGAAGCTTTAGCAGCAAATTCTTTCCTTTAATTTCTCATCAGTAACCGTTTTCTTTACTCAGCGGTACTTACATCTTTATCTTCAGTACCTTCTCCTTAGTCTTTAGTACTTTCAAAGATCTCTTCAGAAGCTTTAACTTGTTCATCAGTACCTTCCATTTGTTCATCAGTATTAAACTTTGAAATCCTTCCAGTATAAGTATTGGTCCTGTCGTACTAACTTTTTCAAATCGGTACTTAGTCTTCTTTGTCGGTACTAACTCCTTCCATATCAGTACTAACATTCATCTTCAGTACAAATCCAACTTCATCATTCACTTAGTCTTCAACACATGTTTCTTTGTCTATATATAACTCCATCAACTTTGACATTTTTCTTTTTCTTTACCATCTCCTTTTGCATTCTTCCACCCTTGTTTTGGATACAGACCTTTTCTGCAACCCCATTTTCTTCTTTGAGAAATCTCTTCCTTTGTTGTCTTTGCTGCCATTGATACTCACTTTGATATGCTATTAAAATTGTTAGATGACAGTAATAGCATTTCTTATTGAGCTTTGTGATCTTACTAGCCTTCAAGTAGTTAAATTTCTTGACTTTGATCTGAAAAACCTGTTTACACAAAGAGATACAAAGATCATAGACATTTTGGAGAGTCATTGCATCCTCATTCCCTGAAAGGGATGTATCATTGAATGAATGATCTCCAAGATTCTCACCAGTATGTTCTGGAATTGAATCAGGAATAATAGGAGTGGGGGAAGGGTTTGGTGAAGGTCTGGGTTGTTGCTCAAATGGTACCTCACTAGATTGAGCAGAAGATGAGTCAGGCAGTGACTCATTTGGGGCTTCACTAGTGGGTTCAGGAGAGGGTGATGGTTGTGCTTCAGATAGTCTTTCTGAAGAAGTACCCTCTTTCTGAGTTGGTTGGACCAACATATTATCAAACAAAGGTGTAATTTTGCCTGAGAAATGTTTGCCCTTTTTAACCATAAAAGAAAAAACTTTACTAGTTAAACTATTTACAGGAAAGTGATCTAAAGGTACAGTTACATTAACTAATTGTCTAGCTAAAAATATAGAAATAAAACGAGGATACATAACAAACTTCTTCTTAGCCTCTAGATGTCTAAACATACCATCAAAAATCAATTTAGAAAAATTATACTTTTGATTAGTTGTTAAACAAATTACAGCAGTGGCAATATTTGTAGGAATTTGATCCCAAGAGGTACTTTTGGAGCTTAAACAATGATTAATTGTGTGAAATAAAAACCTCCATTGGGGTGAAAACAAAGCTTTATTAAATGTTAACACAGTTAAATCCCCTTCATATCCCATAAGCTGAATAGCATCAAAGATAGCTTGATTTGGAAGTGTGTCTATCCCATCAGCATCATCAAAAAGAAGATCAGTACGGATAGATGCTTCAGTGATAGACACTAACTTGCCAGCTACTTTGGCAGTTATGTGCCTTACATTGTTGATTGTTTTGGACTTAGCAGACGTCCAAAACTGTTCAACGAATGTGGTCGAAACAACAGGACTTACAGTGAGCGCATGATAAATATAACTTCTTTGAAGAAAATCAATGACTTCATGAAACTCAACATTCCCTTCAGTCTTTTCCAAGTATGCGATCATGTTGTGCTTAGGACAGGACTCAAGAGCAGCCATGTTGCTTAGAAGAGAGAGATCGTCGGTAAGAGAGATTAGGGCTTGTAAAGATGAATGACAGTTAGAGAGATTGCTTGAGTAAGTGTGCGATTGAGATGGATTCTTATAGGTTTAGGAGACCTAATTTTAAAGAAAACGTTCCAATTTACACTTTGTACCCTTGGCGGTATTTTTCTCCAATGTCTCTTTAGCGGTACAAACTTTGCCCAGCGGTACTAACTTTGCATGGTCGGTACTAACTTTGTCCAAACAAAGAATGAACAATGTAAGTATCAGGAATGCTTCAGTACCATCAGTAACTCTTCTCAGTGACTCTCTAAATCTTCTTAAAGCGTTGACAAGCATCACTTCTAGCTAATATGTATCCATACAAACTATACAACTATACAACACTTAACTAATTGCTAATATTTCTACTAATAGTAGTACTTACTTCTAGGGATAGTTTAAAAGCATACTAAATCTCTAATCTGAAATTGTTTGCTTGAGATGCATACTTCCCTCATCGATAACCATACTCACCAATTTACCTGGCACACTTCGCTCCATTGTTACGCATCCCCTTTGTTGTCAAACATGACATAGACTCGTCTCTTGGTGGGTCGAACCACACCGGCAAATACTCTTTGGATGGTCTACATAATCTCATGTCTTCAAAATGCTTCACAAGAGAATTCTTACTCTGAATCCAAGCACGAACAACTTGAGCAATCTTCTTACTCTTGAACAACGGCCAACTCTTTCTGGTAATGCAAACATGAGATTTCCAAACTGCTTCAGAAGTCGTAAAGTTCACAAACGTATACCCGACATTCAGACAATGCTTAACATCAGTTGGTAGAAAGGTGGAGCATAAGGGTTTAGGGGTTTCTTGGAACAAGTTTGATTTTCCATGGTGTGTTTTACTTTCATCCACGAATGACCCACTAAAAGTACGGTAAGAAAAAAAATTAGTTCACGTTGAGTAGTGTTCATAATTAGATGTGTGTATGTGTTCTGGGGTGAAACTTTGCGTGTGAGAGAGATGATATGTTCAGGAGATGAGAGGTTTTATAGACAATACTTCATATTGCCTCCCTTGTGCATTCATTATCAATGTATATCTTTGTATTCATGAAGGTTGAACCATAGTCTAACATTTGATTTTGAATCCATAGAACCTTAAGCCCACACGCACTTAAGCAGCAACATATTCGGCTTCTGTTTAGAAAGTGGCCACAATGGATTTGCTTTTTGCTCATTGCCAAGTAAGAGTCTACCTGCCAAGAAAATTGACAACACTCCTTTGTGGATTTCCTGTCAAGATTTGCTCCAGCATAATCACTATCTGAGTAGGATTCCAAGTCAAATGAAGACTCTCTAGGATACCAAAGGCCCAATTTGGGTTTGCCCTTTAGGTACCTAAAAATTTCTCCTCTGACATCACTTAAAAAATTAGAGGTCTTTGGAGTGAACTTGAAATCTAGAACAAGCACAGACTGCAAACATAATGTCAGGTCTAGAAGCAGTAACATACATTAAGGACCATCATTGACACTATAGAGATGACGATCAACATCAAACTGGCTTCCCATCCTTTGACTAAAGGCTTCTGATCTCATTGTTACTGGCAATCTAAAAACACTTGCAAAGTCAAACTTCTTCAGGATTTCAGCAACATACTTATCCTGGCTAATAAATATACCATCTGGTTTCTGTTTGACTTGTAGCCAAGAAAGAAAGTGAGCTCTCCCATTGAACTCATCTGAAATCTACTCTTCATCAATGCCGTCAATAACTCATCACACCCAAGGACTTCTTTGTAGACCCAAATATGAATATCAATCACACAATAGACTTGAACTAAAATGGATATCATGTTTGTCCTTCTTTAGGAAGAGAGTTTTGTCAATTGTCCCTCTTTTGTATCCATTCTTCAACAAGAAAGTGGATAAAGTAGCATACCATGCTCTGGGAGCTTGATGTAACCCATACAGAGCTTTAACCACTTTGTAGACTTTCTCAGGATACTTAGGATCTAGGAAACCTGGTGGTTGAGACACATATACCTCTTCATCAATCTTGCCATAGAGAAAGGCACTTTTCACATCCATCTGATAGACTATAAAGCCCATATATAGCAAACTAAAAAATCCATTTGGCTTCACTACTAGCCACAGGAGCAAAAACCTCATCATAGTCTATTCCTTCCTCTTGCCTGTGTCCCTGAGCAACCAATCTAGCTTTGTTCCTGACAACCACTCCTCTTTCATCCTTCTTATTTCGGTACACCCACTTTGTACCGATAGCCTTTTTCCCATAAGGCAAATCTACTAGGATCCAAACTTTTTGAATCTCAAACTGCAACAATTCTTCTTGCATAGCATCAAACCCAGCTTTTCATCTTCTCAAAAGCTTCTGAAATCTTCCTGGGTTCATGTTGAAGATAGAAAACAGCAAATAAACATATGATTAAAGTCCTTATGATGTTTCTCCTTGCTTTTGAACATAACTAACTAAAGCATAGGCTTCAAACTTTTATTTACTTTGCTTCTTGCGTAGTTTGTACTGCTGATTGTTGGATCTCCTAGAATAAGTGCATGAAGGATGAGAGGGATTAATCTTGATGTGGGAATAGGACTAACCAATCACGAACTGTTTCAATTTGTGAAGTCAACCTTACACCCTCATCATCAAAGATGAATGATAAAGATAACCACAGCAGTATCTTCATGATAATCCCTCAGTGGGGTATTCAAATCATCATCCTTAGGGAATTGGTTGTGTCAGAAAGAGATAGACCCTTATTAGGACTGGGCAATACTAAATGGTATGCTAACAGTATTAACAAGGTTATATTGGCTAGCGTTAGCTGTTGTGCTAACAGAACTAAAATGTTAGTACAGCTAGACTTAGCAGCTCCTGCCTAGTAATCCAAGTTCTCCAGTATCTTGTCAAGATTCCTTCCTGAGAGCTTTCAATCTTCCTCATTACTTCCTTTCTTCCTTTGAAAGTCTTGCAAGATCATCCAGAAAGACTTGTTCTTCCTCTCTTAGACCTCCTCTCTTATTATCTGATTTTGAAGCAGATTGATTTTATTGACTGAATAGGGAAATGCCATATGGCAGTCAAAGCAGTCTTGATTAGATTCATCTTCTTTTTCAGAATCCCCAGCATCAATTTTGTCTTTTGTGCCTGTATTTTGGTTAGATTCTTTTTGACCTGCATGAATGTTAGCTTGATTCTCTGATCTAACAGTATGATAGTTCATAGAATCAGTCAGATAAAGTCAGTGGTCAAAAAAGCCAAGTTGGGACATCGTTCCCTGCAACATTGGGTTTGTTCTCTAAGAAGTTTATGTGCAGGTTTTCTTCAACTCTTTTGGTTACTAAATTGTATACTCTAAAAGCTTTGCTTTGTAGTGAAACCCCAACCTAAACGTTTCCCCTCATCAGATTTTCCAGCAGAACTTTTGTTTCTAAGTGGTCTATGATGTTCAAGATGGTCAGACATGGCCCCCAAAAGGTCTTATATAACTTATAATTGGTGTCTTACCATAAAAGTTTCATAAGAGTCTTATTATGAGGCGTGGCACTAATACCCTGTTAGAACATAAATCAAGCAGTCCTAACTGCTTCATCCCAAGAAAGTGTTAGGTAAAAATGAATCTGCAAGCATGGTCCTTGCTACCTCAATAAGGGACCCTGTTCTTCTTCTCGATGCAAACCATTTTGTTGTGGAGTTCTGGCATTGCTGTATTCCCTCTTGATCCCTTTTAACCCACATAATTCAATAACATCCCTGTTTTTAAATTCTGTTCCATTATCACATCTAATAGTTTTAACCTTTTGATTCAATTGGTGTATTGTGACTCATATTTGTCTTATAAAGTCCTTAAGGATGCACTGTTTTTTTTCATCCGATAGTTCTTAAAAAAATGTCTAACTAAAACTGCTAAATCATCAGTGAAAACCAAACAATAGGTCTTAAGGTTTATACGCCTGACGAGAAGTAGGTCCAACCAAGTCCATATGAAGAAGTAGTAGGGTGTGACTATAGAGGCTAACTAACTTGGCCTTACAAGAGCTTTGTGTTGCTTTCCTTCTGAAAAGCAACACAGAGTGTGGTCATTTAGAAAAAGTCTTTTAGGAAAACCTTTGACAAGGTTTCCCTTCACCAAGTCTGTTTAGATTTTTTGAAAATTAACATGAGCCCCAAACCTCCTATGCCATAAAGTTAGATTCATGAGTTGTAGCCTTTGCAATTAAACAAGCCAAACCTCCTAAAGGAACAATGTTTCTCCTAAATTAAACTGTACATATTTTTTTTCTGGGGACTTTTAAGTAATATTTATTTTCATCAGGTAACTAAAAATCAGGAACAAAACAAGACATTCAGAGTCAGTAAACAGACCTTGTACTTTTTGTCACACATTTGTGACAACAGAAAATAAGATTGAAATGCTGAGTTCTTTCACAAAGCTTATCAAATCCTCAAAATCTAACTTACCCAAGCTTTTATTTTCCCTTACCAGTAATATAGCCTATACAAACCTCCAAAGGCAACAGGGCCACCATTAAAGGTCTTTAAAGTCCAGCAAGGTAAGCCTGTTCCCTGTTTATGTGCCTGGAACAATCGACTATTAAAATTCCTTTATTCTTTAGAGTCTATGTGGGATATGATCCTTCACTATATGAAAGAAAAAAGATTAGACCTCTTAGAGGAACCCAAGCCTGTTTGGGCTTAAGTCTGCCTAATGGATCTTTGAAAGTTGAATAATATCTAAAGACAAGAGATCCTCCATAGTATTTTGAGATATATTATTGTTGTATCCTGGTGTTCTCCATTTACAACCTGCTGAGGACTTACAGCACGACCCCATTTTTTCCCCCAACCAGTACTAACTTCTTCTTACCTTGCAGTATAAACGTTTTGGATTTGAAAAATATGTTCTTATACTGTTGTTTTATTCAAAGGCCTTGATGATGGTGAATTGAGTTTGTGAAAAAACATTTGAGCATGGACTAACCACCATTCACAATGGCTTAACATTATTAACTTTTCTAGAGCAGTGCTAGTTAGTACGTCGTCTTTAACATTTTTGTCTAGCATTACTAAAATTGGTTAGTACAGCTTTAGCTTAAGCATTTATAAACTGGATTATTCCAGTTCTACTTTGTATTGCTAAAGGTAACAAAGTTGAGTTTTGTTTATTTACCCTTTGAACATTGTTCCATGTTGGGGTTTCCCTCTCCCACTGTACCATTACCCTTAGACATATTTGTTTGTTTTAGATTCAACTCGTTTAGCCAATTTTACATGATAACACAATCTCTTATTACAAGACTAAAACTACCACAAGACAAAACCAATGCTCTTTCATTAAAAACCCATGCCCCAACTCTTTGTTGTTAACCTTAGGTTTTTGACTATGTGTAGACTGATTCTTAACATTTTCCCTAGGTGTTTTTACTTGCTTGTTAGCAAAACTAGGTGTATCAAGTCCTTTAGTTTGTACAGACACATACTCATCATCACTATCTGATTCATACTCCTCAATGATAGGAGCATCAGACCAGACCTTAGGTTGAACTTCTATATTTGATTCATTGACAACTGGTTCAGACACTAATTCAGAAGGTTCTGTACTAATGTTAGAGTTACAGGTATCAAGTTCAGTTGTTTGGGATTCAGATTCACTTGGTTGAGTCTTTTCTGGACCATATGTATATTGTGAGTCATCTATTCATAGCCAGGCTCCATAGGGCATTATAATACCCCTGTCATGGGTGGGGGTACTGCTTGCATTTCACATGTTTTAACAAGCCTTTTATGCAAAGGTGGATTTTCAAAATCACTTTTATTGCTCTTAAAGACACTTTGCAAAACTTCATTTTCCATAAACTCAAAATCCCACTATATCTGTAATCACCATACCCGAGCCCAAAAGTTATCACTGGCACCATATGATGATTTTAACAATTTTACCTTGATTTTTTTAAGAATGATATTATCCATTTGTCTACTATTACTTCTAAATCATCTTTTTCTTTTTGAGCTTTAGCCAACAATTTCTTATGGTATGTTAGAACATCTGTTTTATCATCTAAATCTATTTTCATAAATTTGATTTTTTGTTCATACCAAAGTTGACCTTGTTGATGGGCACTACTGTGCTTCAAACTTTCTTAAAAGACCTTGAGTATAAGCCATTATTTCTTCGCTAGCATCGACAAGTTGCTCTCATCATGAGCATCATCTAGTCTTTTAAGTTAGCATAAAGACTCTTTACACTCATTTGAAAACAGGAAGGTACCTGTGTGTTTGATCCTGAGCTGTTGCTAGCCATGAAAGCATAATTTTCATCATCTTCTGAATGAGTTGTCCAGTCAACACTTTCTCCATCAACTGTCACCAATGCTTTAGACTCTTCTTTCTTTCCAGTTCTGCTCCCATCTTTATTTCCAAGATTCCATCCATCCCTCCTCCTGTTATCTTCCTTTGTTCTACACTCTTTTGCAAAATGCCCGGTTTTGTGGCAGTTGTAGCATTTCACTTTGTTTTTTAAATCAAAAACAGACAGGTACTTTTTCATCAAACTGTAGCTTCTACCAGTCTTCTTGTAGAAACTTTTTTAATTCTCATCGGAGATCATTGCCACTTGCCATTTTAAGTCCATTTCTTCAAGGTCCTATTCCATTCAACACTGGTCTAGAGTCCTCATGATCCAGTTGAGACAACGTTGAAATGACTTGCAAGCAAGGAATATGATGATGTTTGTTCATGCTTTGAATTATGACCAGAAGTATTGGAAACACCATAAGCAGTACTAACATCATTAGTACTGTTGGTGTTTTCAGAAACAAATGCTACATTTTGCAAGTTGGAAGATGATGCAGTAGAGCCTTTTACATCATTTTCAAAGACTCTTAGATTGTTGTACAAGTCATCAAAACTGAGACTGTCCATACCTCGATTCCCTGTTTTGTTTTCCTCATAATTAAGGAACTTGTAACCAAGGCATAGGTAGAGATCTTAGAAATTTCTGATTTGCATCTTCAGTAGATACACCTGCTCCATGAATCTCTAACTGACTGAGAAGACTTTGGAATCTCTCATAGCCTTTGTGAATCCCATCTGTGTTGGATACAGTGAATCCTTCAAACTGTTGCTTCAAGATGTACTTCTGCATCTTTTTGGATTCATCATTTCCACCAAATCTGGATTTGATGGCATTCCACATTTCTTTTGCATCAGTCATCTTATTGTGAATTTTTTACTAGATGATCTTCTGGATGGCCCATGAGCAAAGGTGGTCCTTAGCTTTTTTCTTTCTCTTTCTATTGCCACTATTTCTCTCCCTGTTTTAGGAGGCAAAATTTAATTTGTCCTGATATCAGTTGGACTGAACGACAGGTACCATTATATCCCATTTTTGGATAACCTTCCAAATAGATAGTCCGTATGAGCACAAATAGTGTTCCATCATCAAGCCCATGATATCATATTGCTCCCTTTTTGAGAATAATGCAGCTTGTGGTTGAGACTGTATGAGGAGTTTGTTGTGTTGGTGTTTGTTGTGTTGATGTTGCAGGTGGTGGTGGTGGATTTTCATCTTGTGTTTCGGACATGTTTAGTTTTGTTGGTTGGAGATGAATAACTAGTTTTTATCTGTTCTTCTTATTCAGAGTTTCTAAAAGCTCTGATACCACTTGATGGTCCTGATAAACTAAATGGATCTTTGCAGCCTATAAAGGATGATAGCCAGGATGTATAAATACAAATGACTATGTAGAAACAATGACTATGAATACTATGTGTTAATGCGGAATCTTAACACAGGTACTAAGAAGAACAATGAACAACTAAATAACAACTTTATTAATGTGTTCTTGAGGATTACAGATTGCTAACTATGATATTGTATATTCTCTATGATCTTGTATATGACTCTCTCTTCTAACTATGCCTAGGGTTCCTTTTTTTATATGTCAAGGATAACCCTAAAAGGCTTACATATCTTTTTCTAAAATATCTCATAAATATCTTTTAAATATCTTCTCATCGGTACTAACTAACTTTCTACTAACGGTACTAACTAACTAACAGTACTTAATACTTTGTACTGTCGGTACTAAGTATAACTTTCAGTACTAACTATTTGTACTGTCGGTACTAAGTTAAGAAAATATTAATCCTAACAGTCTAGGAACTAATTCTCAAACATCTAGTCTCTCGAATTGATGCAACTCATCTTGCATTGATTCTATACAGCTGTGATCTGACATAGCTTCTTTAATGTTCTTTAGTTCAAAGGTGCCGACGGTTAATGCATACATGCATACCTCAGAATTAGTTTGATGTCTTTGTCGAGTCATCACAGGTTTGGATGGGTCACCAATTACTTGTTCCAAAGGATGAGCTTTAGTCCAGATATGTGTTAAGGGTTGTACTTGGTGGAACTCATGCATATTTGATGGATCTAGGGCTATGGTAGATGATTCAGCTTCCTCAAAGTTTGGGACATCATATGGAACAAAGACCGTGTAACACCCCCAAAGTGGGTCGCAGCGGAATAAGGGTCCGGGGCGTGTTACTTCATAGATCAATAACACAAGATATATATAGAACGACCAAAAAGTCATTTAAAACCGATACATTGTATTTAACAAAGTATTTGTTACATAAGCCTGAAGCTTCACTTGTTCACTTTATGTACTAAAAACTTTCGTTCTGTAGAGTAAATGTTAACAGACAAATAGTACGAACTAGCATCTGCTCTTAAAGTTAATTACTGTTAAAGCCCATAGTGAATGGTGTATAGACCAGCAATGTTTTTCACAACTATTCACCATCTTCAAGGCCTTTAAAAAGAACAACAGTACTAAAAACAAATTTTTCAAACCAAAAAGTTTATACTGTTAAGGTAAAACAAGTTAGTACTGTTGGGGGAAAAAGGGACACTGCTGTTAAGTCCTCAGCAGGTTGTAAATGGAGAACACCAGGATACCTTACAATGATATTCTCTCCTAAATACATTGTGGGATCTAGCCTTGAGAAATAATTTCAACTTTCAAAGATCCACTAGGAGACTCAAGCCCAAACCATGGCTTGGGTCCTCAAGAGGAGATAATCTCTTTCTTTTAAATGTGCAGGATAATCCAATAGAATCTAAAGAAAAAGGAAATTATTGCGGAGTGGTTGTTCCAGGCATATGACAGGGATCAAGGACTTACCTTGCTGACTTTCAAGGACTTTAATAGTGGCTGTTGCCTTTGGTGGTAGTAAAGGCTATATTATTTGGTAAAGGGAAAAATAAAAACTAGTAAGTTAGATTTTGAGGATGTAAGCTTTGAAAAAGAACTTCAAGCGGGGTCTTTTCAATCTCTTTTCCGGTGTCACAAATGTGTGAACAAAAAGAACATGGTTCTGTTTATGACTCTGAATGTCTTGTTTTGTCTCCTGATTTTAAGTTACCTGTTGAAATCAAATATTACATTAAAAGTACCTAGAACAAAACAATATGTCAGTTTCAATTAGAGAACATTGTTTCTTTAGGAAGGTTTGGCTTGTTTAATTGCCAGGCTACTAACTGATGAATCTAACTTAGGCATAAGAAGGCTGGGTCATGTTAATTTCAAAAACCTAAAACAAACTGTGAAGGGAAAACCTTTGGCAGCAGGTTTACCTACAAAGCTTTATCAAAAATGACCAACTTGGTGTTGCTTGTCGAAGGGAATGCTACACAAAGTTCTTGTAAGGCCAAGTTAGTTAGCTCTATTAGTCACACTTTACAACTTCTTCATATGGACTTGTTTGGACCTACATCTGTCAGGAGCATAAACCATAAGACCTATTGTTTGGTTATCACTGATGATTTTAGCAGATTTAGTTGGACATTTTTCTTAAGAACTAAGGATGAAACTAGTGCAATCCTTAAGGACTTTATAAGACAAATAGAGAACCAATTGAATCAAAAGGTTAAAACTATTAGATTGATATTCGGAACAGAATTTAAAAAAGGGGCTGTTATTGATTCTGTGGGTTAAAAGGGAATCAAGAGGGGAATAAGGAATATGCCAGAACCCACAACAAAATGGAGTTGCTGAGAGAAAGAACAGGACCCTTATTGAGGCAGCAAGGACCATGCTTGCAGATTCATTTTTACCTAACACTTTTTGGGCTGAAGCAGTTAGTACTGCTTGTTATGTTCTAAACAGGGTATTAGTGACCAAGCCTCATAATAAGACACCTTATGAACTTTTAAATGGTAAGACAAAATTATAAGTTATATAGACCCTTTTGGGTGCCATGTGACATCTTGAAACACTTAGAAACTTGGGGCAGTTTGTTCGGAAAATTTGATGAGGGATTTTTGGTTGGGTATTCTCTACAAAGCAAAGCTTTTAGAGTATACAATTTAGTAACCAAAAGAGTTGAAGAAAACCTGCACATAAACTTCTTAGAGAACAAACCCAATGTTGCAGGGAAAGGACCAAATTGGCTTTGTGACCTGATTATTTGTCTTGATTCTAGTGAACTTCATTCTGTTTGATTCAGAGAATAAGCTAACCTTCTGCAGGTCACAAGACTCTAACAAAATGCAGATCAAAGACAAAATTGATGTTGGCGGATTCTGAAAAAGAAGTTCAATCTAATCAAGAATGCTTTGTACTGCCAATATGGAATTCCTATTCTTCACAAACTCATTTGCTTCAAAATCTGATTATAAGAGAGATGTCCAAGAGAGGAAGAACAAGTCTTCTGGATGATCTTGCAAGACTTCAAAGGCAAGAAAAAGGAAGCTAATGAGGAAGCTGAAGCTCTCAGGGAATAAATCTTGAACAAGAAACTGAGAACCTGGTTACTCAGGCAGGAGCTGCCTAAGTCTAGCCAGTACTAACTTTTTTAGTACTGTTAGCACAAAAATTAAAGCTAGTGGTACTTATCGTGTTACTACTGTTTAGCATTACCAGTTAGTACTCGCCAGTTCTAATATGGGACTATCTCTTCTGAAACAACCAATTCCAAGAGGATGACTCTGAATACCTCCCACTTGAGGATTATTCATGAAGATACTACTGCTGGTATCTTTACACATTCATCTTCTGATGATGAGGAGCAGTGGCTGACTTTCATAATTGAAAACAGTTGTGAATGTTAGTCTATTCCCACATCAAGAATTAAATCACTCTCATCCTTCAGCACTATTTTGGAGGGAATCCAACATCGCAGTACAAACAAGTAGCAAAAGTCAACTAAAAGTTTGAAGCCTCATGCTTTTGTTAGTAATGTGCAAAATCAAAGAAGAAACAATATAAGGACTTTATCATTGTTTATTTCTTGTTTTCTTCTCTACATGAACCCAACGAAGATTTTAGAAGCTCTTGAAGATGAAGCTGGGTTGATTGCTATGCAAGAAGAATGTTTCAGTTTGAGATTCAAAAAGTTTGTATCCTAGTAGATTTGCCTTATGGGAAAAAGGCTATCAGGTAAAGTGGTTATTACGAATAAGAAGGATGGAAAGAGGAGTGGTTGTTAGAACAAAGCTAGATTGGTTGCTCTGGGACACAGGTAGAGGAGGAATAGACTATATTGAAGTTTTGCTTGTGGTAGGCTTGAAGCCATAAGGATCTTTTTAGCATTTGCCTCGTATATGGGGTTTATAGTCTATCAGATGGATGTTAAAAGTGCCTTTCTCTATGGAAAGATTGATGAAGAGGTATATGTGTCTCAACCACCAGCTTTTCTAGATCCTAAGTATCCTGAGAAAGTATACAAAGTGGTTAAAGCTCTGTATGGGTTACATCAAGCTCCAAGAGCATGGTATGCCACATTATCCACTTTCTTGTTGAAGAATGGATACAGAAAAGGGAAAATTGACAAAACTCTCTTCTTAAAGAAGGACAAACATGATATCATTTTAGTTCAAGTTTATGTGGATGATATCATCTTTGGGTCTACAAAGAAGTCTTGGTGTGATGAGTTCGAGGCATTGATGAAGAGTGAAATTTCAGTGAGTTTCAATTGGAGAGCTCACTTTCTTTCTTGGCCTACAAGTCAAACAGAAACCAGATGGTATATTTATAAGTCAGGATAAGTATGTTGCTAAAATCCTAAAGAAGTTTGACTTTGTAAGTGTTAAGACTGCCAGTACACCAATTGAGACTCAAAAGCCATTAGTCAAAGATGAGGAAGCCAGTGATGTTGATGTCCATCTCTATAGGTCAATGATTGGCTCCTTAATGTATGTGACTGCTTCTAGGCCTGACATTATGTTTGCAGTCTGTGATTGTTCTAGGTTTCAAGTCACTCCAAAGACCTCTCATTTAAGTGCTGTCAAAATATTTTTAGGTACCTTAAGGGCAAACCCAACTGGGCCTTGGTATCTAGAGAGTCTTCATTTGACGTGGAATCTATCAGATTAGTGATATTGCTGGTGCAAATCTTGATGGAAATCCAAACAGGAGGTTGTCAATTTCTTGGCAGAAGACTCATTACTTGGCTAATGCAAAAAAGCAAACCATTGTGCCACTTCTAATCAGATGCCGAATATGATGCTGGCTGCAATTTGATGGTGGCAAGTTTTTGGGATTCAAAAATCAAACTGTTAGACTATGGGTTCAACCTTCATTGAACATAATGATCTACATTGTTATGAAAGCAAATTTGCATTGTTAAGAAGCCAGTAGATCATTCAAAGACAAAGATATTGCTATTAGGCTCCACTTAATCGAGATGCTTTATGGAGAAGAAAAATCATACAGGTGCTTAAGACTCCACATAATGAAACAATGTAGTAATCTAATAAACCAAGGCATTTGATGTTGGCAATTGTAGTTACTTGGTTGTTTCTATAGGGATGTAAATTCCATAAGTAATTGGTTAAAAGGAGGGCAGTATGAATTGGGTCTTATGTGATGAAAGAGGTAAAACACACCATGGAAATCAAAAATTGTTCCAAGAAAACCCCAAATACACAACTTAAAACTGTTATGAGCACTACTCAACGTGAACTAAGTTCAAGAGTAAGAAGATTGCTCAAGTTGTTCGTGCTTGGATTCAGAGTAAGAATTCTCTTGTGAAGCATTTTGAAGACATGAGATTATGATTGACATTCAAGAGTATTTGCAGGTGTGTTCAACCCCACCAAGGAGACGTGTCTAGTCATGTTTGACAAAAAGGAGATTCCTGTCCTTTGGTGCGGTGTGTTCCAGGTAATTTTGGTTATGTAGTGTTGATGGTGAGGGGAGGTTGGTTCGTCCACCTGAATAGTGAGTCATGGTTAGATGGGTCAAGTGTGGAGTTACCCTTATTTTTATTATGTTGTATGATACTATTAACTAGGTAGTTATGCTTGTCAACGCTTTAAGAAGATTTAGAGTCATGAGATGAGTTTAATGATGGTGCTGAAGCATTCCTGATTCTTACATTGTTCATTCTTGTTTGGACAAAGTTTAGTACGACCACCCCCCCTCCCCCCCTCCCCCCCCCCCCCCCCCCCCCCCCTTGAAATTTTAGTACGGCTGGGGCAAAGTTTGTACGTTAAAGAGAATTGGAGAAAAATACGCAAGGGTACAAAGTGTAAATTGGAACGTTTCTTTAAAATTAGGTCTCCTAAACCTCATAAGAATCCATCTCAATTGCACACTTACTATGCTAATCTCTCTACTGACAATCTTCATTACAAGCCTAATCTTCTTACCGACGATCTCTCACTTTAAGAACATGTGCTGCTCTTGGATGTCTGTCCTATGCACAACAATGATGCATATCTTGGAAAAAAGACTAAAAGGGTATGTTGGTTTCATGATGTCATGATTTTCTTCGGAGAAAGTTTATTTATTAATGCGCTCACTGTAAGTCTGTTGTTTGACCAATTCGTTGACCAGTTTTGGACGTCTACTAAGTCAAAATCATCAACAATGTTAAGGCACATTACTCTGCCAAAGTAGCTGCAGGTTGTATACTATCTCTGAGGCATCCATCCAGAACTGATCTTATTTTTGATGGATGCTGATGGATAGTCACATACCTAATCATTGCTATCTTTTTATGTATTCATGCATATGGGGTATGAAGGGGTTTTAATGTGTTAACATTTATTAAAGCATGTTTTCACCAATGGAGGTTTTTATTTCACCTCAATTATTCATATTTGTTTAAGATCCAATATTACCTTTTGGGAATCAAATTCCTACAAATATTTCCAAGCTGTAATTTGTTTAACTAACTAATCAAAGTATAATTTTTCCAATTTATGTTTGATGGATGGTAGAATATAGAGGCTATGAAGAAGTTTGTAATGTATCTCGTTTTATTTCTATTTTAGGTAGAAATATTAGCTAATATATCTGTACGTTTAGATTCATTTTCTTGTAAAATAGTTTATCAAGTAAGTTTTTTCTTTTATGATTAAGAAGGGCAAACATTTCTCAGGCAAAATTACACCTTTGTTTGATAATATGTTGGTCCAACAATGGATGAGGGTGCTTCCTCAGAAAGACTATCTGATGTACAACCATCACCCTCTCCTACTCCCACTGGTGAAATCCCAAATGAGTCACTGCCTGACTCATCTTCTGCTCAACCAAGTGAGGTACCTTTTGAGCAACAACCTGACCCTTCCCCAAGACCTTCCCCCAGACCTTCACCAACACCTTCACCCACTCCTATTGTTCCTGATTCAATCCCAGAACCTACTGGTGAGAATCTTGGAGATCATTCATCCAATGATGCATCCCTTTCAGGGAATGAGGATGACATGACTCTCTAAAATGTCTATGATCTTTGTATCTCTTTGTGTCAACAGGTTTCAGATCAAGCCAAGGAAATTAAACTCTTAAAGGCTAAGATCACAAAGCTCAAGAAGCAAGCTAAACCTGTCATCAAACATCATAAAGAATATCTAAAGATAATCTCATTGCAACAAAGATTCCCAAAGAAGAGCTTCTCCAAGAAACAAAGGGTGCACAAAAAGTATGTATCCAAACAAGGGAGGAAGAAAGCAAAAGGAGAATCATCAGTTCAAAGAGATCCTATGTTTGAAGTATTGGCTGAAGATAAAATTGATCACATGGAAACAGAAAATGCTCAAACTGAAGGGAGGACAAGAGATATGGTAGATGAAGAGAACGAGTTTGATGAAGATAGACTTAGTACTAAAGATGAAGTTAGTACTGTCAAGGAAGGAGTTAGTACCGACTTTGAAAAAGTTAGTACTGACAGACCAAAAGTTAGTACCGATGAAGACAAAGTTAGTACTGATGAACAAGTTGAAGGTACTGAAGAGCAAAGAGAAGGTACTGAGTGTGGTGGGGGGGGGGGGGGGGGGGGGGGGGGGGGGGGGGGGGGTTTGGGGGGGGGGGGGGGGGGGGGGGGTTTGGGGGGGGGGGGGGGGGGGGGGTAGACAAAGTTAGTATGATGACAAATGGAAGTAATGAAGATCAAAAACTAAGGAGGAAAAATGCTTCTAAAAGCCTCTCAAACATCCACTCAAAACACCACTTTATGAACATTTGGTGTGATGAAAACAATTGGCTAAACTTCTCCTCAAATTGAGTAAAGCCAAAGTGCTTCTAAGAAAAGAGAATGGTGTAGGGTTGAAGGATGTTGAAGAAATTGATAGACCTAGGCTATCTTCTACAAGATCACTTCTCACATTGAAGCCTCTTCCAAAAATTGATCCTAAAGACAAAGGGAAGAAGAAGATTCAAGAGGGGGAAGAATCTAAAAGTGAAGATGATGATATTCCTCAAGCTGTGAAGAAATTCAAACAGCTTGAGAGTGATGAAAAATTGGCTAGGAAAATTCAAGAAGACTGGGAAGCAGAAGAAGAAAGAAACAAGATTGCTGAAGAACAAGCATACAATGAAGCTTCATTAAAAAACTTTGAATGATATTAAGGCAAGATTTGAGGCAGGACAGATATTGCTGAGAAGCTTAAGTGCAAGAAGAGAGCAGTTCACAATAGAAGAAAGAGCAAAGTTCCTTCATGATACAATTGCTGCTCAGAGAAAATTCCTTGCTAGACAAAGATCAGAGGCCATTAGAAACAGACCTCCAACCAAGAATCAATTAAGAAATCAGATGATGACCTACTTAAAGCATGTGGGGAACTTCAAACATTCTGAGTTGAAGAGTAAGAAGTTTGAAGACATACAAGCAAAGTATGAAAAGTAAAACGGTCAGATGAAGATATTTCATTGCCATTGGGTCTGTTAATGTTGATAGACTGATCAAAGAATGAAGAAGAAAGATTCCTCAAAGGAGAAGAGATCATGCAGGAATTCTAAAGTGAAGTCAATGGAGAGGATAAAGGAGCAGAGGATATAAGTAAGAGAAGCCACGGTACAAGGAAAAAGATGTAGTGCAAGAAAAAGAAGATTCAAACAAGATACTTCTCAAGTTGACCCATCTGACATTGGAAAAAGAGGAAATGATCGAGCTCGAGATGTGCTTGCACAATAGCTCTAGATTGGGGAGGACAAGGAAAGTAGACTATGAAATTCTTGGACAATAGTATCCCAATCATTGTTAGAAGATGAGAATCTTGGCTCTAAACCACAGTTTGATGATCATAAAAGATTCAGAAGAGTATAAAAATATGAATGTGGTGAGGATAAAGAAGAAGAAAGTACTAGAAAAAGAAAACAAGGTACTAGGAAGAAAATGAAGTCAAGAAAAAGAAGATATATTCAAAACACTTCAGAGGATGATAGATAAATACCAAGATGAGATGCCTAAAGGTTTTGAAAGAGTTCTTTGGGGATATTTGAAGGTTTTGTTCAATCCAGATGAACAAGATGAGTTTTGGAGCTCACAACATGAATGGAAGGTAATCAGTTGGAAGCTACATAGTTCTTCAGGGGTACACACTTTGATGATTGATGAAGGATTAGTCGTTCACATGCTAATAGAGAAGAAGTATCCTTTGAAAAAGGAAATACTAATGCAAATGCTAAATCTAAAATTGGAGTCTGAAGAAGAAAGTACTATGGCATTGGAATTGATACGATTTATCAAGAAGGTACTTGCTAATTTAAAATCTAAAGAATAAGACTGATGGAAGTGAGAAGGGATTGAGTGTTGGCTAACCACCACACAACAAATGGTTATCAATTCACCATGCTTAACTTGCATAAGAATTGGCTAGTCTACAAGCAAACGGCTTGAGGTAAAGACTTCTCAAATCCGTTTATGGTTTACAATTTACCAAAAATTGTAGGGTAATCAACTCACCTTGCTTCTTGGTGAAGAGTTGGCTAGTCCAAGATCAAACAGTTCTTGGTAAAGACTACTCAAATCTGTTGATAGCTGATAGTTTGCTAAAAACTATATGGTTTATCAATGCACCATGTTATGACAATGAAGCATTGGCTAGTCCAAACACAAACGGTATTTGGTAAAGACAAATCAAATCCGTTGATGGTTGACAGTTTACCAAAAACTGTATGGTAATTAACTCACCATATTCTTAGATGAAGAGTTATCTATCCCAGAGCAAACGGCTACTGGTAAAGGAACATCAAATCCGTTAATGGCTGGTAGTTTGCCAAAAACTACAAAGCCAACTTAGTTGGATTGTAGGTAACAAGATGTTGCTGAGTAGCTGAAAAGATGTTGCTGAATTGCTGAAAAGACAAGGTTGCTGCTAAAGAAGGATAGAGTGTACAAGATTAAGAAATGATAAAGAATGTTTGGATACATCCTCTGTGCGTTAAAAGAAGCTTAAAGGATTGAAGAAACATGAAGTTAAAATAGTTTAACATTCATGTTTAAGGGAGGATTGTTAGGATTAATGTTTTCTTAACTTAGTACCGACAGTACAAATAGTTAGTACTGTCAGTTATACTTAGTACCGACAGTACAAAATAGTTAGTACTGTTAGTTAGTTAGTACCGTTAGTAGAAAGTTAGTTAGTACCGTTGAGAAGATATTTAAAAGATATTTATGAGATATTTTAGAAAAAGATTTGTAAGCCTTTTAGGGTTATCCTTAGTATATAAAAGGATCACCTTTGGCATAGTTAGATACGTGTGTTGAATATACATGAACACAGAAGTTTAGCAAATCACATATCATAGTTAGCAATCTGTAATCCTCAAGAACACTTTAATAAAGTTGTTATTCAGTTGTTCATTGTTCTTCTTGGTACCTGTGTTAAGATTCCGCATTAACACATAGTATTCATAGTCATTGTTTCTATATAGTCGTTTGTATTTATACATCTTGGCTATCATCCTTTATAGGTTGCAAAGATCCATTCAGTTTATCAGGACCATCAGTGCCTTTATATTTTTATATGAAGGCTGTCTATATGAATACTAAAGCTTTTCTAAGACATTGTGAATGAAACAATGGTCTTGTTTGTTTTCAAGACGTTGTGAGTAATACAACGATCCCTAATACTTTCTCATGTAATTTCTAGTTATGCAATTGTCTCTAAAATTTCTCATGATTTTAGATAATTCCCTTTTGGATGATATCGAAGTTTGACCAAGTTTGTCAATTCTACTGGTTATCATACTATTCGACTCTGAGTTTGAACACTCACCTCATACTCTTGAAGTGCTTACGTCATTCCTTAATCCGCTCAATGAAGACATGCCGACTAATTCAATTACGAATTTAACATGTCACCTCATAACCCTTCATTCATTTGGAAAACGATTATTCATTTATTCTCGCGTAATGTGTCGTCAGGGAACGTCTACTTTTGGAACTTTCGAGTAAAATTTGTGTGTTCATGTTTTGATTATCTTGTATCGATCCCTACCAAGTGAGTCTTAAACCCTCGATTCTAGAAATTCATGAGTTTTTGTGTTTAAAAGTGTGTTAAATAATTAAGTAGGCCTTTGTATAGGGGTTTATAGGAATTAAAATGGTGTTTGGTTGGATTTTGAAATAGGTTTTTAAGGCAGTTTGTAGCTAACAGGTTGTGGGGTAAATTACGAATTATTTTTGGTCATAAGGCACCTAGGAAAAGTTAATAGGAATGTAGGTATATGTCTTAAGTGTATGTGGTTCTTTGGATATGGCCATATCTCCTCCGGATGAGCAAGATATCGTTGTTTTACTAAAACTAGTCAAATCTGGTATACCATTGGGAAAACGAGAATAACTCTATATTTTTCTATTAACTTTTCAAAAAGGAATTATGGTACCTGTAAAGGACCCTTTGGGCTATCACCACCCACTGACCTCACCTCAATAACATCAATGGATTTCAAATTACGCTCATTTCTGTAAGGCACAAAAATTAATCACAAATTCCTAGGGACTGCTTTGGAATAGCAGCTCGTTGGGTATGTTTCAAAATATTTTGGTTTATGAAGGCCTGGTAAATTTGTCTAAGAGGTAGATAAACATCTTAGGAACATATGGGAATTCGGATGGAGTCATATCGACGCCTGACGAATGAGTTATCGCCGAAATGAAAAAACTAGTCAAAAATTAAGACCAAAATTTGAATGAGAAATAAGTCCAAAAATTTATATAGAAACACCTAAATATGTGAGCTATAGGTTCTAGGTATTGAACAAACTTAGATTTCAGCGGTCATTTCGGCCTTTTCGGACACACGGTTTAGGAGATTCATTAAAAATGGTGAAGATGTAAAATCGAGAAAATTAAATTGCACTCGTATTGAAAGGTAAAATGGTAATTTCACCTAGGATCTGAAACTTTCTAGGCAGTAGGCCCTACATTTATGGAAGATAGACACAAAATGGTTTTCGTAAGCGAAAACCTTATATTTTTATCATCCCCGGATTAGGAATTAGGAAGGTTTTAAGATTAAGGTTTATATAAAGATTTGAGTGATCAAGTAGCCAAGGGTTTATTACTTTAGAGTTTTGTAAGGATTCGACTAAGAAAAGGGAATCAGGAAGGATCGGCGTTTTGATTTTATTCTCGCTCATACTCGTTCGTGTGAGCATCTTAAAAACTCTTCTCTATATTATTTTCATGCGTATATTTTTATACTTAACTTGCTTGTTGTGGAATCCACATG